>OX940947.1:12602120-12781099 GCA_954870645.1 Agrotis clavis
GGCTTTGGCCCTGTAAGGGGCCCCAGCGTAAGGACCATGATGGTTAGTGTTTGAGATGTTCTTTGAGCTGAAGGTCAAAATCAAAATCAAACTCTCATTGAATAAAACCACTCTATTTAAAACAGTCCAACAAATTGTTTATGATTACAGATACAGGATGACGGTGCTGCGGAACCTGCCCCACTTGGAGAAGTTGGACAACGTGCCCGTGCAGCCCGACGAGGTAAACAATAACCTGCCTTAGCATACTTTTAATAAAGTACAAAGTTATGATTGATCTCTTTCTCACTGCAAAAGTACAAACCAACCGAGCTATTAGCTAGGTCACAATTTATATGATTTTGTATCTTAGTAAAAAGTACAGAAAGTGCAAAAGAAATTATTGGTGTCGGGCGTACAGTTAATTGTTTTCTTTTTTAATGATATTTATTTCGTCTTTTTTTGGGTTTTGGCCGAGGCGTCAAAAGTAACTTGGCAATATCCTTGGCAATATTTTGACATGCTGTATCATAACATGACTACAATAAAGGTGTGTGTGTCCAGGTACAGGAAGCGATGCGGCGCGGTGTGCACATACCTGACTCGGACGACGAAGGCTACCCACAACAGGTGAGATCTACAGTTACTTATTCATCCTAATCTTCCACTGGATCCGGGGCCGCGAAACATAAAGGGCTATTGAAGGACACCGTGGATTTTAGTCAGTTCAAGTCTGATAGACCTTCCTGTCCTGCTCTGGATGGGAGGACTCATTTGATGATGTTACCTCACTTAAAAAAAAAACGAACTTCCACTGGATGCAGCATTATAGGAGAAACTTTATGACAACAGAAACTTTGTTCCGGGTCTAGATGTTTGTGTATGAGTTTCTATATTATTTTGTTAACGCACCCACGATACAGAAAAAAATTCCTTGTCTGACTTGACAACGTTTGAACTTGAATACTTGAAAAGACAGCAGTCGCGTCGAAGTCGCGGTGTAGATGATGATTGTAGTAAATGACAATGATGATTGTAGTAAATGACGGTGATGATTGTAGTAAATGACGATTATGATTGTAGTAAATGACGGTGATGATTGTAGTCAATGATGATGATGATTGTAGTCAATGATGATGATGATGATTGTAGTCTTGAAGTCAATGATGATGATGATGATTGTAGTAAATGATGATGATGATTGTAGTCTTGTAGTCAATGATGATGATGATTTTAGTCAATGATGATGATGGTTGTAGTCAATGATGATGATATATTGAAGTCTGTTTACTATAATTTCCAGCAAGAGAGCTACGGCGGGTACCGGCGGCAGCGCTCGTGCGAGTCCAGTCCAGAGCGCGAGCCGGAGCAGTACTACCAGAGACATCCGCCACGACACGAGGTACGCGAATATACACTTTATGCTCAAGTTTATTAAGTTCCTTATTACTCAACAGAGCCTCATTACATGGGGTTTAAGCATAATTAGAACGGCCGTGAAATAGGCACGGTTGGCGCAGTGCTGCGAAGCGTGTCGCGGGTTCGAGCCCCGCACGATACAAATATTTGTATGATCTACATGTAGTTGTTCCGGGTCTGGGTGTTTATGTATGTGAATTTATATGTTTGTAAACGCACCTACGATATAGGAGAAATTCTTAGTGTTCCGGGACAACGTTAATAAAAACAGAAAACAAAAAAGGGAATTTGTAATTGTTCAATAGGCTCGTCCTTATAACGCTTAATATGGGTTCAGGTGGCTTACCACGGCGTTTTAAAGCTAGAGTAGTTCCACTGTTGGAAAGAGATAGAGCTATACAATATCCTCTAGCGCCATCTCGTTCGCTCACTGGAACTACTTTCGCTTTAACACGTCATGGTAGGCCACTTGAACGTTTGGGGTGTTCTGGCATGTTACTATTTTGTGTTTTTTTATTTTGTTAATTTGTTTGCTAGTTCTTTGTGTTTTGTTTTTTTTTAATTATTGAAATATGTTGTTATTACTATGTTACCATTATAACAAATCAATAATATTATGTTCATTTAATAACTTGTGTGTTCTTAACTAAATGAATGAATGTTTAATATCAGTTATTTTATAATACGTAACATATTTTTTTTAATTTATTTAAATGAAAATCTTATTTAAACTTGTATGTGTATGTAGGACGTATCTATTTGCTTGACATCGTCCTAACTATTTATATACGACTCATTTTTAATTACCAGAATTAATTATGCTTTCAAGCGAAGTTTCATAAATACACGACTAGCGACATCTATGGAGCGGTAGAAGAACTAAAGTGTTTTGTATCGTACCATAATGATGTCCACCAGATTAGAAATATAGAACATTTTCTAAGTTTTTGAATTTGACAATTAGTCAATGGGTCACAAAAGTAAAGCAACTCTTGCCGAGGTTTGTCTTTAGATGGGTCATTAAAGTTAAGCGGCGCTTTCCGAGACCAGCTTGCAGATGGGTGACCAAAGTTAAGCAGTAACCGAGCTTGCTGATGACGCGATGCGACGCAATCCGACCGGTTGCAACTACAAGTGAAAATCATCCTTACCACTACGACATATGACATAAAACGTGCGGGTATCTACGAGTTGATGAAAAACAAAACACGCTCGCCACGACGACGTAAGTCAGTCGAATTGCATCATTATATCGTAGTAGCAAGGACGATTTTCAATTTTAGTTAGTTGAAATTGAAAATCGCACGAATCGCGTCATGTGTTATCTCTTTAGATGTCGACTACTGAAATTCGCTAGTTATTTTTTGTCCAGGGGGGGTATTACAACGTCTTAAAACCAGGCTTATTCCGGCGAGTGAAAGTGACAGAGTTATACAAGTTGTCTAGCGCCATCTCGTTCACTCACTGGAACAAGCCTGGTTTTAAGACGTTGTAATACCCCCCCTGGGGGCCTACCATGTCGTCTTAAAACGAGAGTTGTTTCACTGTGGGAAAGAGACGTAGCTATACAAGTCGTCTAGCGTCATCTCGTTCCCATAGCGGAACTACTTCCGCTTTAAGATATCATATGGTACGCCACCTGGTAACTAAGAATGAGTCGTGTATGTGTGTATGTTTGTTTGTAACTAACGGTCGTGCTACCGTAGGGCAGCGACAGCTCGGAGGCGGGCGGCGACGCGCCCGGGGACGCGCCCGCGCAGGTCAGCTCACACACACTACCGCACCTTGTACTAGCTCATGTGCACTGTTCATGTAGTTCAACGACGATATAATACTAGACTACGCATTGCACGATCTAACGAACAAAACTATTCTGCCAACTCGCTGAGGTACTACGTAAGCGATGGGGACGGGGTACTGCGTTGTGATTGGCTAACTCAAGGTCTGTTCTGTCTCAACGTATGTTTACGGCTCACAGGATTAGTCGAAATGAGACGGATATAAGACTTTTTTGCCTAATGTGTTGGCAGACATCGGTCGCCTGTTATTAGGAGTCTAGTATTATATCGTCGTTGATGTAGTTATTAGTCGAACTTGTGATCGCTAAACCATTTGTTTTTCTTCGTAAAATCAAAGCATTTATTTCAAGTAGGGCAGTTACAAGCAGCTCGAGGAGCTCATGGCTAAATAATTACAGCAGCACAGGCCGATCTTCTGGGTTAAGCCGCGCTTGCCGAGGTTGGTATGTGGATGGGTGACCATCTGTCATAGCGAGTTTCCTCCGTGCCTCGGAAAGCATGTAAAGCCGTTGGTCCCGGCTGTCATTTGTTGATCTTTGACAGTCGTTACTGTTAGTCAGAAGCTCTAAAGTCTGACAACCAGTCTTACCATGGGGTATCGTATTACCCAGTTACTGTGTTGTGGAGGTCCGATAGTCAGTCGCTCGATGTAAATACTGATATTTAGCTGCTTTGCTTACTGATTTTGCTTTGGTTTGACTGGAAGCCGACCACAATATAGTTGGGAAAAGGCAGGCAGATGATGTCTTTTGATAGTTCAAAAGTGCCTGTAACTGATCTACTTGAAATAAATGATTTGATTTTGATTGGTTTTCAGCAAAAAAATTTAGTAATTTTGAACTCCCATATAAATAATTTAACCCTCAGGGTTAGTGATGGTAAAGCAATTAAGAGACCAAACGTACAGTCGCTAGTACAGTCGGCCAAGAAAGTGGTGTACCACCCTAAGGTTGAATATCGCTTGCAGATTCATAGGTGATAAAGATTAGTTTCGCTTGCAGATCGATCTGACAACTTCTATTGCTGTCTTTATCTGATTATTGATAACGACTATTACTGTTTGTAACGTGACAGCTGTTCTTAGTTTGAACTTGATGGAACCAATGACGTCGTAAAATCAACGGCGGGGGGCTGTAGATTTTGATGACAAAATTGTATCTACAAATTCAGAATTGTAATCAACAAGTTACATAAAATTGTAAAGGCACAAGGCGAATCCACAAACCTACAATTTCTGTAAACTTGTAATTACAATATCAATAAAAAACAAACTAAAAATAGATTTATCCTTTTATTAAATTTCTACAATCAATTTTAAAATACTTATAACAAACAAAAACATAGCATATATAGTAATATTTAGAAGATATTGAAAATTTTTAAAAATTAGAAACGGGTGTAACCGCCGTTGGCCTCTATAACCTCTAAAAGACGAGACCTCATTGAACCAACAAGCCGTGAGCAAATATCGGTTCCCCGCATTTCCTCCCAAATATAATTACAGTGACTAATAAGAGCTTGTTTGGTTCTTTCATTTTGATGCGACCATCGTTGGACCATAAGGCCCCAAAGATTTTCTATCGGGTTGAGGTCCGGCGATCTTGAGGGCCACTGAATTACCCTTACGTCAGTGTGTGAACGAAACCAGGCTCTTACGATCCTCGCATTAAATTGAACAATTATCTAGAACAAAATCAAATTGTGGCACTTCGTTCTCCGGGTAAACATTACGGACTGTCGGTAGCATTGCATTCTGAAGCACGTCGATATAATTTACAGCCGTCGCTCGAGGAGGTAGAGAACACAATTCTCCTACACCATCCGCACTCATCCAGCCCCAAATATTTACGGAAATTCGACCTGATTCTCTATTTGGAATTACATTATACCGTGTTGAATTATATCGCCAAAGGTGAAGACGTCCATGCTGACTGGATTTAAACGTTTTTTCATCACAAAACACTGTATTAGACCAATCAAACTCTAAGTGCTCTCTGGCGAAGTTCAGACGAGCAAGTCTGTGAGCATCCGTCAAATATATTTTCTTGGCGTAATGCCTGTGGTGCAACCCCATGTAATGTAGATGATTCCTTATTGTTTGGGCACTCACATCGAACATCTCCGCAAAATGTTTTGTGGGCTTAAAACCATTGATTTCACATTCCCGTCTCATGAATTCTCTATCGTTATTGGAGAGTGCAGGCCGGCGACCACTTCTTCTGTGATCCAACAAACTTCCCTCCTCTCCTTCACGACGAATCCAAAAGCGGACAGAACGCCTCGATATATTCAAATTCCGGGATATCGCACTGATACTGCTTCCCTCATACAATTGGGCAATTATTTGTGCTCTTTCGGCAATGGTCAAGTTGGCAGGCATTGAGATGATTTTATATGCAGTTGATTGAAAAATAACACGGAAAATATATCGATTTTTTGCATATATTTGACAAAATGTCAATTGTCAGTTTTCTTTTTCAAATGGAATTCGGTTGTCTATTTAAATAGTTTTTATTACTTTTGTTTGGAAACATTTCAATTGCTTTGTAGAAACTAATGTCCTTTTCATTTATACTAAAGGTTAAAATGTCATGTACTTATATGTGACATATGACGTATGAATACTAAATACATAGGTTTACGTCATGATAATGTTGTCTCTTTCAGTAATATCTTTTTATAACGAACCTTGTTGTAATTTTCGATGACCGGGAAACTAAATCAAAACTGGTACACCACTTTCTTGGCTGACCGTACGTCTAACTTTATTTTTTTTGTAGGTAACGGAAAATGAACCTTCTTGTTTTGTTAATAAAGTTGAGAATCTTTTAAATACATTTGACAGATTGTTATAGTTTGTAGTGGTGGCGTCTGTACCTAACATTAACCGCACTAATCCCTCATTTGCAACTTTACATACATTTTATATGGTGTTAGTGAAAATTGAGTTTTTAAGTATTTTAATTAATTACATCTTTTATGTGGGAGAGCCAAGGCAATAAGTCCGCCTTTGTAATATTTATAAATGTGCTTGACGTTTAAATAAATAAATAAACTCATCCTTTGTAACGAGAATAGAGCCTGGCAGACACACGCAATGCCCTTTGTCAAAAAATTCATGATACGAATTGAATATTCTAAATTATGAGGAATTTTTTATAAGTAACTCATAAATATCATGATTTTTTTGACGAAGGCATTTTTTGAAAATAAGTTTTAAATTGGCCCGTGTGGTGGATTTGGACTCGCGTGATGGATTTGGGTCTGCGTGGTGGATAACGGCCCACTCCCTCTCACAGAGGCCCATGTCCCAGCAGTGGGAGCATGACGTACCCCCCCCCCCCCCGCAGGTCCCCCCGTCCCCCGTGCGTCGCTCGTGCGCGGGCGCCTCCCCAGACAGCGACGAGCGGTACGAGCACCCCGCCATGACCAACATGACGCGATCGCACTATGACGTGAGTACACTCTTGTTCACAATCAACTATCAACTCTGTGTCAATATGAATAGAGTTGATTTTAAAATTGTAGGTAAACACAAGATTTTATGTTACTGAATACTGACACATCAATAACAACTAATGAATAACTTTTCAGTATATATTATAATCAGCAAATATGTATACAGTCAGAGAACAAATAGATTACAGTAAGACATGCTTCCTTTATTGTTTTAAGGTGGTAAAATCGGGTAAGTAATATTATGATATACTAGCTGTTGCCAGCGGCTTCACCCGCTACAACTCGAAAATTATCCCACGGGAACATCAAATCGGGATAAAAACTATCCTATGTGTTAATCCAGGGTAGAAACTATATGTGTACCAAATTTTATCCAAATCCGTTCAGTGGTTTTTGCGTGAAAGAGTAACAAACATCCATACCATCCATACTTACAAACTTTCGCCTTTATAATAGTAGTAGGATGTAAATACAAAATCTCTAATATTTACAAATTAAAACAACTGATTCTATAATTTGATTTGAAATAACAAGCAGTTAATAAAATAAAACAGAGATATAATTTTTAAATAACACAAACGAAATAATACTGTCTTAGTGTCATTAGTTCTACTTTTCACCACCATGAGCGCTGCAATCGATTCTGATCCCCACCTAGTACTTCACACAGTGAATACTATTTATTTCTCTGACTGTATATTCCATGATCACGCTTTTGTCGTAACATTTAGGGACTTTACTCAAGGCGCGATGCGACGCAATGCCACGCGATTCGAACGAATTCCAATAAAATGACAAGTGAAAATCAACCTTGCTACCACGATATAATGATGCAATTCGACTGACTTACGTCGTCGTGGCGAGCGTGTTTTGTTTTTCATCTACTCGTAGATAACCGCACGTTTTATGTCTTATGTCGTAGTGGTAAGGATGATTTGTAGTTGAAATCGATTGAATTGCGTAGCATCGCGTCATCGGCTCTCATAATTTTAACAATCACTGGTTGTGATCAACATGTTCTAATATTCAATCACTTCTCACGTCATATCTTTGAATTAACGTTCAAAGAAACCTTGAAGTTATGTCGTATATACAGCTACCGGTTATAAAATATTGCACATCGACCTTTGGAAAGAGATAGAGATAGCTGTGTATAGCATTATCTCTGTTCCACACTAACTACGTGACGTTTACCGCTGGTGACTGAGATGACGCTCCGAAGCCGAAACTAGCCGATTATCTCTTTCCAAAGTTCGATGTGCAATATTGTTCACCGGTACCTTTGTGATGAACAGAAGAAACTGTTTAATTAGACAAAATTTAAAGTTATATCGGCTTCGGAAAAGCCGAAGTTTAGCGAAAGTATGAGGCGAGTAAGGCCTGTGACTGCGTAAAGCGGGCGCATGCGACTATAATGTCGTAGTGGTAAGGATGATTTTCAATTGTAATTGAAATCGGTCGAGTTGCGTCGCGTCGCGTCGTCAGCAAGCTCCCTCAGCTCTGTGAAACGAGACTCAATTAATCACGAGAAAAAAAAATCGCACCGCCCCGTCCGCGTCGTCGGGCACTGTCGGCGTGTTTTCGGTTTGGAGTTCAAATAATGATTTTGAATTTGACATAACTTCTTAATTTATGGCAAAAAAAAGAAAAACAGTTTAGTACAGTAGCAGTAGTAAGATGCATTCAGACCTTAACGCTAGATGATCTCTCGCGTGTTTCCGCGATTATGAAATCGCTGTCGCGTCCGCTCATCGCAGTCACAGGCGCTACGAGTCTCCCGAAGCTATCGTTTGGTTGTTACACACGTGTGTGTTGCAGGCGCGCTCGCCCGACGCCGGCTCGCTGCGGCACTCGCTCTCCACGCACAGCGTCAAGGTACCATCCCTCACCCCCCACCGGGGAGGGACCACACTTGTCACACCGATCAAATGTGTCTTTTAGCCAGTGGCGTTGTGAGTTCGAATCTAAGACGGGGCAAGGGGCACCTGCGAGGCCCTTTGTTTGTTTATATGATTATACCAAATGTGATTGGCAGCGACGTCAGCTTTGTGAGGCCTCTTTCGGTCAGTTCACACCAGCCGCGACGCGGCGCGACGTGACGTAACGATAATGCAAATGTGTATCTTATCGTGTAGTAAATAAAGTTAGATTTTGAGTCGCTATTAAAATGCAGCGCGACGCCGCGCTAAGTCGCGCTGCGTTGCGAAAGGTGTATCTTTTCGTGTAGGAAATAGAGTTAGATTTTGAGTAGCTCTATTGAAATTTGCACGCAGCGCCGCGTCTCGGTCTGAGCTGACCCTTTGACTCTTTCAGTTCCCAGTTACAAATAAAACGTAACCAAATAATCTTGCAACATGAAGCACCTCCACTGCTCGCGCGAGGCGCTAGATCTAAATATGATCATCGGCGACATCAGCTTTGCGAGGCCTCTCATATTAATTTCTCGGTAGAAGTTGATAGGTTTTACTCTCTTGTTACAAACTTGTGGTCGCAACGGCCCTTCACGTGCGAGGCCCGGGGCTAGGGTCTGATGCGCCCCTGCCTAGCTACGCCACTGCTTTTAGCCCAGGTGACCTACCATGACGTCTTAAAGCGAGTGTAGTTCCACTGTGTGAACGAGATGGCGCTAGACGACTTGTATAGCTCTGTCTCATTCACACAGTGGAACTACTCTCGTTTTAAGACGTAGGCCACCAGTTCGATGTCAATTTCTTGTCACCCGACTTATAAAGAGGCGAGTCCCGGTTGCGTGTCGACAAGTGTGGTCACTCCCGTAACCACCACACTCCAACTGAGGATTATTTTGGACAGAACACTCCAATATAGTTAGTAATAAGTACAGATTTCATGCGTGTTTACCTAAAGTTAAGTTATATTTTTGACTATTAATAGTACATATTAATATTTGAATGACTTCTTCACGTAACATATACTACTATCAACATAATCTCATACACATGTTTCTCATTGCTGCTCCACATCAGTCATTAACTACTAAATAATAACAATTAATAAATTAATTACTAAATGAATTAACATATGACCTATCACTTTTCCAACATTTAAGACTCTAGAAAATTTATTTGGACTACTAAGAACATTGGAAAATATCAAGTATAAACCCAACTGTTCTCAGGCTATAGCACAATAATGTTGTGTGTCGGGATTTTTTACAAATAGTTAGGTAGAAACATTTCTGTCTAGGTTCTAGCACGAGTTTTCCCGATTGTGAGACAATGAAAAAAAAAATCGTACATTAGAAGCACTTTCCGTGGGACCACAAAAACTTTAAACTTCTGTTGAACTCTTGTCTAATAATATGTCAGATTATGACGTTGAAATAAGGTCCGTTTTGCAGTCACACTTTTTTTAGACAAGTGTTCAACAGACGTTTAAGTTTTAGTAGTAAGGCTGTTTTTCTTTTTCCATAATTATAATAAACGCCATACCATATACTGTTAAAATACGGAGAACTTGTACTGAGGCCATTGGCCGCGCAGTGTTTAAAATTTTTTTAGTTGGCAATTGTTCGATAAAAGTGTGCCCAGCATTAATTATTATAATTATGATGGCTCGTTGCATTCCAGGAGTTCTCTTACTCATCTAACGGCGAGTGTCGCTACCCGGCGCCCCCGAGCGGCGTCGCCTCGCCGCCCTACCAGGAGCCCTACTACGAACGACCCGACAGGTAACAATGGACCTTACTACCAGCTTTTAAGATGCAAATTGCGTTACAGTTGGTGATATTGTCGAGAAAATGTAACAAAATGTAGTATGTACTGTGTTAGGTCGGAGTCGTACGGACACATGTCGCAGCGCGGCAGCGGCGAGGCGTGGGAGGAGCGAGCGAGCGCGCGCCAGGCGGCCGCGCACGCGAGTGAGCGGGACAGAGACAAGGACTACCCCTCCGCCGTCATGGCCGAGCACCGCGGCTTCACTCGTCGCCCGGTCGCCCGGGTAAGTGCGACAGAGATAACTATAGCCCCCCAGATAAGTCTTGAATAAAGGTCATTGATCCTAATAATGCATCGTTCGAATTTCAAAATAAAATATAAGGTTGCTGAACCACAGAATATATAATAGTACCTTGCTGGAACGAACGAAAACGCTACGAAATCTTCAATAGATCTTCAACTTTATACCCAAGTTTATAAAGTTGAAAATCTATTAAAGACTACTCAGCGTTTGCGTTTATTGTTTGTTACATGGCTAACAGGCCCAGGTCGCCTCTTACCACGATACGATTTTATTGATCGTGTTACGACACTTTCCATACATTTTTAGGGTTCCGTAGTCAACAAGGAACCCTTATAGTTTCGCCATGTCCGTCCGTCCGTCCGTCCGTCCGTCTGTCCGCAGTTTAGCTCAGAGACGCACAGTACTAGAGAGCTGTAATTTGGTGTAAATATACGGATTTGTTGTGCCGAAAAAATGGTAAAATAAAATCTCGTAAAATATTTTTTTTTAGGGTACCTCCTGTACACGTAAAGTGGGGATGTTTTTTTTTTTTCTCGCGTACCCCTTAGTGTGGGGTATCATTAAGGCGGGCTTACAGTAATTTTTATGATTTTCAAACGTCTGAAAGTCTCATTAACTATGATATTTTTAATAAATAAAAATTATAATATTAAAGTTGAACATATCCTCGAGTGAATGGTAAAGATAGAAACACGAATTGGAATAATTGGCTCGATAGAAAAAAATGTCAAACATGACACTAAATCACAATTTTTAAACGTCCACTGCTTAGAGATTTCACAATGAATTTATATGAAACTTATATAAATAAAAACAGCTCATTATTTAGAAGTGAATGGTAAAATCAGATTTTAAAATTTCGTTATAATTTTTCTCCAAGAAATAAAAAACCCAAAATATTGGCATTATTTCGCTCGCCGGGCGCCCCGCGGCCCCGCCAGTGCCCGCCGAGACGTGATGGAGGATGGACGTACGTCGTTGCTGCGCAAAAATTCCCCCCGCGGTTACGTATTAGCAGGCATAGAACTGAACTACTACATAGAAACAAAGTCACACACAAGCGATTGCGTGTTAGTTGCGGGAATAGAATAAAATAGTCAAGTGATCTAATTTTGACACGATGTAAATTTTTTTTATGGACTACGTATTTTTTAGCTAAGATGCGAACTTGATGGAGTGACTTGAAGGTCTACATCGGTGGCTGTCACTGGAACTCGGCGACAAATCGAACTAGATGTGCCGAGTTTGGGCTCGTTTTGTAAGTTATGATGAGATCTTACCACCGGACTTGATGCAATGACCTGAAGGTCTACATCGGTGGCTGTCACTGGAACTCGGCGACGGATCGAACTAGATGTGCCGAGTTTGGGCTCGTTTTGTAAGTTATGATGAGATCTTACCACCGGACTTGATGGAGTGACCTGAAGGTCTACATCGGTGACCGCCACTGGAACTCGGCGACGGATCGAACTAGATGTGCCGAGTTTGGGCTCGTTTTGTTACTTATGATGAGATCTAACCACCGGACTTGATGGAGTGACCTGAAGGTCTACATCGGTGACCGCCACTGGAACTCGGCGACGGATCGAACTAGATGTGCCGAGTTTGGGCTCGTTTTGTTACTTATGATGAGATCTTACCACCGGACTTGATGGAGTGACCTGAAGGTCTACATCGGTGACTGTCACTGGAATTCGGCGACGGATCGAACTAGATGTGCCGAGTTTGGGCTCATTTTGTTAGTTATGATGAGATCTTACCACCGGACTTGATGGAGTGACCTGAAGGTCTACATCGGTGACTGCCACTGGAACTCGGCGACGGATCGAACTAGATGTGCCGAGTTTGGGCTCGTTTCGTAAGTTATGATGAGATCTTATCACCGGACTTGATGGAGTGACCTGAAGGTCTACATCGGTGACTGTCACTGGAATTCGGCGACGGATCGAACTAGATGTGCCGAGTTTGGGCTCATTTTGTTAGTTGTGATGAGATCTTACCTCCGAAGTTGATGGAGTGACCTGAAGGTTTACATCGGGGAGTCGGAAACTCGGCACATCTAGTTCGATCCGTTGCCGAGTGCCAGTGGCAGTCACCGATGTAGACCTTCAGGTCACTGCATCAACTCCGGTGGTAAGATCTCATCATAACTAACAAAACGAGCCCAAACTCGGCACATCTAGTTCGATCCGTCGCCGAGTTCCAGTGGCAGTCACCGATGTAGACCTTCAGGTCACTCCATCAAGTCCGGTGGTAAGATCTCATCATAACTTACAAAACGAGCCCAAACTCGGCACATCTAGTTCGATCCGTCGCCGAGTTCCAGTGGCAGTCACCGATGTAGACCTTCAGGTCACTCCATCAAGTCCGGTGGTAAGATCTCATCATAACTTACAAAACGAGCCCAAACTCGGCACATCTAGTTCGATCCGTCGCCGAGTTCCAGTGGCAGTCACCGATGTAGACCTTCAGGTCACTCCATCAAGTCCGGTGGTAAGATCTCATCATAACTTACAAAACGAGCCCAAACTCGGCACATCTAGTTCGATCCGTCGCCGAGTTCCAGTGGCAGTCACCGATGTAGACTTTCAGGTCACTCCATCAAGTCCGGTGGTAAGATCTCATCATAACTTACAAAACGAGCCCAAACTCGGCACATCTAGTTCGATCCGTCGCCGACTTCCAGTGGCAGTCACCGATGTAGACCTTCAGGTCACTCCATCAAGTCCGGTGGTAAGATCTCATCATAACTTACAAAACGAGCCCAAACTCGGCACATCTAGTTCGATCCGTCGCCGAGTTCCAGTGGCAGTCACCGATGTAGACTTTCAGGTCACTCCATCAAGTCCGGTGGTAAGATCTCATCATAACTTACAAAACGAGCCCAAACTCGGCACATCTAGTTCGATCCGTCGCCGAGTTCCAGTGGCAGTCACCGATGTAGACCTTCAGGTCACTCCATCAAGTCCGGTGGTAAGAACTCATCATAACTTACAAAACGAGCCCAAACTCGGCACATCTAGTTCGATCCGTCGCCGAGTTCCAGTGGCAGTCACCGATGTAGACCTTCAGGTCACTCCATCAAGTCCGGTGGTAAGATCTCATCATAACTTACAAAACGAGCCCAAACTCGGCACATCTAGTTCGATCCGTCGCCGAGTTCCAGTGGCAGTCACCGATGTAGACTTTCAGGTCACTCCATCAAGTCCGGTGGTAAGATCTCATCATAACTTACAAAACGAGCCCAAACTCGGCACATCTAGTTCGATCCGTCGCCGAGTTCCAGTGGCAGTCACCGATGTAGACCTTCAGGTCACTCCATCAAGTCCGGTGGTAAGATCTCATCATAACTAACAAAACGAGCCCAAACTCGGCACATCTAGTTCGATCCGTCGCCGAGTTCCAGTGGCAGTCACCGATGTAGACCTTCAGGTCACTCCATCAAGTCCGGAGGTAAGATGTCATCATAACAAAACGAGCCCAAACTCGGCACATATTAAATATACTGCTGCCTAATAAAGTACTCCATTGCATGCACTTTGTAAAATCAAAACTATCTCGAATATCATTTTACGAAAATCTAATCCGGACACACTCGAACGTAATTGACTAACTGCATTACGCTACGCTGTGGCATACACACACACGGTCCCTCCCGCCCGCACCGCTGTCGACTTGCCCCGCCCCTTTGCGGGGGCTGAGGTAGTGCGCTCATAGCTGCGGACTGTACTGGAACCTGGCCTTAAATAGGTCTTTAAAAAATATTGATAGTTTCCATTAACAATTTTTTGATAAAAAAATTCGTTTGTGAAATATTAAGCTTTAAAGTGCTAAATTTTGCTCGACTCGAGTGTCCCCCCCCCTCTACAAGCTAAACAGTTATGTTTGGGGGTGTGAAAAAAATCACAATAGTAGTATATATAACGAAGTTTAAAAGAAAATTATCATGACTAACTAGGCTTTACAACTTTACGAGTAATAGTCGACCATCTTATAAAATGTACTTGGATAACAATTTTCTTAAACAAAATGTATCGGAGAACATGTTCTTCAACTGCAAATGTAAGTTTGTCAACTTTATTTTTACAGCTTTAATAGGTATGTTTTTACGGTTTGTTTTTTGGGGATAGGTAGGTTTTTATCGTCAACTATTTTTAACTAACTTCAAAAAAAGGAGGAGGTTCTAAATTCGTCGTAATCTTTTTTTTTATGTATTTTCCCCGATTTCTCAAAGAGTCCTGGACCGTTTTTGAAAATTCTTCTATTTAAAATTAAATTCAGCGAATCAGTTTAGTTAGTTCGCATATGTATTTTGATGGGCAACTACGGAACCCTACACTGTGCGTGGCCCGACACGCACTTGGCCGGTTTTTCTTATCGTTTTGAAATATTGTAATACATTGGTACACGGGGGTCAATGAATTTTATTCTTGACTTATCTGACGGAGACTATACCCGCTCCTCTCTTTCTAATGACCGATGTACAATATTTTGTTTTCCTTGCAGAATTCGAACCTGCTGTCGGCGGTGCTGTGTCTGGTGAAGGAGCTGGACTACCCGAGCCTCGAGGTCGCTGAGATGGCCGTCAGGTGAGACACCGATCGTTATATTTTACAGGAACACTACGGTACTTCCACAGATTTTATGTCTTGTGACTGGGACTGTAGCACCATAACTATTTTTGATCTTTTTACAATTCAAAAGTGCGTATAACTGGCTGATTTGAAATAAATTATTATTAACTCAACTTCAAACCTTCCCTGAATTTCCAAAAATAATTTTATTCAAAACCACAATTATTCAAATCGGTCCAGCCGTTCTCGAGTTTTAGCGACACTAAAGAACAGCAACAGATTTTTATTTTATGAGATATTTTCTTAACTGGCAATAGCTTGTTGATGGCAATTATTTGTTGCTGTGTTTGAATACAAGCTTGTTGTTGTGTGCAGGTGTCGCATGGACGAGCTCGCCAACAGTCAGTGACGCAGCGCGGCGCCGCCCGCGCCGCCCGCCCCGCACTGACGTCACCACGCGACTGATGACGTCACCACGCGCAAGCTGACGTCACAACGCGCAAGCTGACGTCACCACGTGCAAGCAGACGTCACCACGTGCAAGCTGACGTCACAACGTGCTAGCTGACGTCACCACGTGCAAGCTGACGTCACCACGTGCAAGCTGACGTCACCGCGTGCAAGCAGACGTCACCACGTGCAAGCTGACGTCACAACGTGCAAGCTGACGTCTCGTCACATCTAGTCACAGCGCGCCGCCGTACTGCCGCTGCCTCTCCGTGAACTATGAACTGATACAAAGTGTTAGTGAATGTGTCGACGTCGATCGCTACATCGCTCGTATATTCGGGTCGGCATTTTTCATTTAAAACTGTCTGATATGTTCGGGAAAATTAAGTGTTAGTGTTAAGCCAACCCGACTATAGACGTTCTAAAATAGATGTCGAACGTAGTTCGGCAATATCAGGAACCAATGTAGTGATATCGGGTCGGCTTTGTAGTTCAAGAAATATTGCCGAATCAAATGTGCCGAGCCGAACATTTCTAGAGACACTAAAAAATAACAATTATTTAGGTTAAAGTAAGCTTACGGCTTCCTTTTGTACACAACGCGAATTGAACTGCGTCTACATGTGTGACGTAGTTGTGAAAACACGAAAAATAATATTAAATTACCTTTTATATCGTGGTACAATCATCAAATGAGTCCTCCCACCCCGGGCAGGGCGGGAGGGACTGTCAGACTTGTACTGACTAAAATCCACGGTGTCCTTCAATAGTCCTTCACGTTCCAGGGTCACGGTTAGCTGATAAGACAATCCCGCGACCCCGGAAGGCTGTGGCTCTGTAATGGGGGCCCCGTCAGATCTTAGAGGCTCGCCGTTGACTATGGCATGGTTCATGATCGGACGGCGAGTCACCCATTACTCGCCGTCCGCATGCCCTAGTTGTGAGCTTAAAAGTATTGGCAAAATATTTTGAAGGTCTTCTTTGAAATGTCATACAAGTTGACGTTAATGTTTTAATGCTTGTAAATAATAAATAATTATACAGTCAGCAGTGCACATCGACCTGTAGAAAGAGATAACAGTCTACTTTCAGCTTCGTAGTGCATCTCTGTCGCACACTCTGTAGCGTTTTTCGGTCTTTATAGTTTGTTGTGCTTCGTGTGACAAAGATAGAACGAGAGAACACTATACAAAGCCGAAACTAGCCGATTATCTGTTTCCAAATGTACAGACGCCAGCACATCAACCTACCTCAATCTGTCAAACTTCAATAGATTTTCAACCTTATCACAATAGCAGAAGGTTAATGTTTGATTGGTAAAATTCGATAGATTCGGGTAGGTCGACGTGCTGGCGTCTGTACAATATCGAGCGCCGCGCGCCGGTTACGGACTTAACCCATGACGCGATGCGACGCAACTCGACCGATTCCAACTACAAGTGAAAATCAACCTTACCACTACGACATATTACATAAAACACGTTGTTATCTACGGGTAAATGAAAAACAAAACACGATCGCCACGACGACGTCAAGTCGAATCGAATTGCATC
The DNA here is from genome assembly GCA_954870645.1 of Agrotis clavis. NCBI lineage: Eukaryota > Metazoa > Arthropoda > Insecta > Lepidoptera > Noctuidae > Agrotis > Agrotis clavis. The sequence goes on from OX940947.1 coordinate 12,619,332, forward strand.
ATTATTTCTTAGTAGCAAGGTTGATTTTCACTTGTAGTTGGAATCGTTCCAAACTGTAGATCTGAATAGAATTATCGACAAGGTCAAATTAAATGTGCTATCGATCAAGTCTGAACTGAGCCTGTAGCCAAACGGCAAGCGACAATCGTTAACGTTCAGCAGTCGCTAATACATTTTCAACTTTATACCCCATTACATAAAGTTGAAAATCTAGTAAAGACTGCCGAGCGATAGCGAACGAAACAAACGAAAACGATCTGTAATCTTTGATAGATGTTCAACTTTATGCAATGGGGTATAAAGTTAAAAATGTGTTAGCGACTGCTGAACGTTAGCGAATGTCGCTTGCCGTTCGGCTATAGGGCCTGTTTCGCTAACTAATTTAATTTGTGCTGTACATTAGTTTAATGTATGCTAAAATATTTTCAACCTTATTAACACAAGATCAAAGTTCTTTATTGTTGGTTGAAATCGACATCGTTCGTCTTGAAAACATAGTTGTAACACTGTATGAAATACTCTGTAAATTAATTCACTTACGTCCATTTTTAATTAGGTATGCTTTATTAATTAATTAATTTAATAATGGAAGGCTGATCTTTGAGGTTAAGCCGCGCTTGCCGAGGTTGGTATGTGGATGGGTGACCATCTGTCATAGCGAGTTTCCTCTGTGCCTCAGAAAGCACGTAACGTAAAGCCGTTGGTCCCGGCTGTCATTTGTAGATCTTTGACAGCCGTTAAGTGTTAGTCAGAAGCTCTCATGGATGTAGCCAGCCTTGTGCTCAGGGTGGGGCAAAATTTTAGATTTTCTTTGTCTCGTCTGACGATTATCGAGTGTGAGGTTTCTTACGGATATTAAGTAGGTATTGTATTAGGTAAGTACCTACATTATTTAATTTTGGTTAAAAGACACCTAACAAGTCGGAGTCAGCCCCACCGTGGCTACGCCCATGAAAGCTCTAAAGTCTGACAACCAGTCTTACTTACCATGTGGTATCGTATTACTTAGTTACTGTGTTGTGGAGGTCCGATAGTCAGTCGCTCCATGTAAAATACTGATATTCAGCTGCATCTGGTTCGACTGGAAGCCGACCACAATATAGTTGGGAAAAGGCAGGCAGATGATAGAGTTTGTTTGTTTGGTTGAACGCGCTTATCGCAGGAACTTCTGGTCCGAATTCAAAAATTATTGTTATGTTATATAGTCCATTTATCAAACACGGCTAGGAAGGCTATAGGCTACATATCATGACGCTACGATTATAACAAGGCGGGGAACAACTTGTGAATTAAAATAATTTAGTTCGACTGATCAGGTGGCTTCAAGATGTCTTAAAGCGACTGTAGCTCCACTTCCACTGTAGGAACCAGATGGCGATAGACGACTTGTATAGCTCTGTCACATTCACACAGTGGGACTTTGAAGGCCACCAGGGGGGTATTACAACGTCTTAAAACCAGGCTTGTTCCAGTGAGTGAACGAGATGGCGCTAGACGACTTGTATAGCTCTGTCACTTTCACTCGCCGGAATAAGCCTGGTTTTAAGACGTTGTAAGACCCCCCCTGGGCGTATTTGTTTTATGGACTTTGAATACCAAACTGAAACTCAAATTATTAATTTCAATTTAACCTTAACAGGTATACACGCCAGCACATCGAGGTACCACATTCAGTCAAAAATTCTGCAAAAGATTTTCAACTTTATCACAGAACAGGAAAGTTCAGATTCGGGTAGATTGATGTGCTAGGTATATATAAATTAAAAAATAAAATGGCTGCTGTCATTCAGTCACAAGGCCCAAAGGTAAGCGTCCACAGGTCGGCATCGTACGTATCGGACGCATCGCATCAAACGGATTTCTGTGTCGGCAGCGATCGGATTGCCGACGCGAGTATCAGAAATCGGATTGCCGATGCCACCTTTGATGTTTGTATTATGGTTCACTTTTGCTTGTTCGGGAATTTGGTAAATGAAATACGTGTTGTATGATTGCAAGTATATTTGCGACTAACTAAATATTATAATAAATCATTCTTTTAAAGGCGACATGAGGCAAACACGTAGCTATAGATATTTCTCAATCCAACAACCTTCATTTGGATTTTTTTAGTGATCGTACGTCCGGAAAGTGTTTGTGAGAAAAGAGGAAAACGATGCAGAAGTTGTTATTGCTTGTTTTTTAGCAGAAGAGGAACGCAAGAAAAGAAAAGAACAAATGATTCAGTAAGCGTGCGGGGCGCGTCCACTGATCGGCATTCCGTATGACGTCATCGGCACGCATCGCATGTAGGCATTGCCGATGAGCCGTCCGTACGATACGGATCAGTGGACGCAGTTGTATGAGTTTTAATACAAGGCAAACATAAGGCAAACTAAAATCCGTTACGTACGATACGTCCGATACGTACGATGCGGACCTGTGGACGCTTACCATTTGTAAAAGCAATGTATTTGCCCATTCCATAGCGTAGAACTCTATGGAAAAGAATGGGTAAAAAAGTCCGTGGCCAACCTTTAAAATCAAAATATATCTATTTTCTTTCCTTCTGTTCTTAAAACAATGAAGAAAACAAAAATTACTGATGTTTGTAACAAAATGAATTCCATTTTAGAGAAATTCTTTTTATTATTCCGTGCACCTACTAGAACTTCAATATTCACGAATATTGTAACAAACTACTGCAGATACTCTCCGTACACTGCGACTTTTAGAAAGAGATAATCGGCTAGTTTTTGCTTCATACTACGCTATCTCTTTTGCACTCTACATGTACAAAGTAATTCATTTCTGGTTCGTCGTTCTTTGTGCTTCGTGTGACGGAGACAACGCTATAGGAAGTCGAAACTAGTCGATTATCCCTTTTCAAAGGTCGATGTGCAATGTTCATCAGAGATATCTGTACTGTATACATGTAAATAGTATATTATGAATTATTGTTTATGAGTCGACGTGGAAAATAAAACGTCATAAGGAACTCGGAGCATGCTGTTGCATTTTCAAACTTCGAATGAGGTAATAAAGTTCAAAATGTAACAGCATGCTCAATGTCCCTTAAGGGGGATGCTCCAACCAGCCCGCGAAATTCAAATTTTTTTACGTTTTTTGCAATTTGCAGGCCAGTGACATGTTGTAACTTTATAAATATTTGTGTTGCGCAAATAACAAGTATAATTTTAAATATAAAAAATATCAAAAAACTCGCTCCATCAGCTCTCACATAGAAAAGGTGCATCATGTTAAAATCTCCGAAATCTAACTACGATGCACCTTTTCTATGTGAGAGCTGATGGAGCGAGTTTTTTGATAATTTTTATATTTAAAATTATACTTGTTATTTGCGCAACACAAATATTTATAAAGTTACAACATGTCACTGGCCTGCAAATTGCAAAAAACGTAAAAAAATTTGAATTTCGCGGGCTACATCGAAGCAATCACCTTAAATCGTTTGTTTCCATTGCCGTTGTTGTATATATGTGCGTGTAATGTACCGGCGGTACGCGGCGCGCGCTGAAACTATTGAATTATTATTATAATGTATTGTACTCCTAATTAATTGTATTGTAATAAATTAACTTGCCGTATGTTAGATATTAAAGATTGAATTTTATTATTTATTAGCTTACTACATTTCTAATTTTGTTAGAATCATATTGGCTGAATAACTACATTTCCTTTGCCTGTCACGTGACAACGATCTTTGGTATCGTTTTTTTATCTGTGGTTTTGAACGCTGACAAGGGGTTGAGAACATCAGTGCGCTGGGTCTGGGGCATTCGAGCACCGACCACTGAGAGAAGAAGTCGTACAATACTAAGCACAGGACCTACTGTAAGTCAGTTGTATTTAAAAACTATTCTTTAAATATCATGCTAAGTTATAAATTGTGGCCGTTATTTTGTTTTAAAAGTGAGATTCTACTGTGTAAATATGTATTAATAGTTGTAGAATTAATGTAGCAAGTATGTACCATGATCTAAATTCGATTCATAGAAAAATTAATGTGCAATAGATATAAAAGTCATGAGAAGTGATGTTAAGATATTAAACAGGTGATATTAATGTCGTGTCGACCTACAATACGTTTTATTTCTCTTATTCCCTTCAGACTTTTTATACCTAACTTCTGGTTTATCTAATAAATCAGAAGTGGGATAATGCAGCGCCCTTGATTAATACTATAAATATACATTTTTTTAAGTCCATTAATTTTCTACCTGCTATTTGAATAAAATAACGGTCACATGTTGGGTAAAGAAAAATACGTGTTTCACTGTGTACTTTATTCGTTTTCAAATCATTATGGGGATGTAAGCATGGATTGTGAAAGCGTTGTGTATTTTGCCGGGGCTACTCTCCGGGATACACATGTTTTCTTGAATGGTGTTTATAATGCGGTTCCAACGTGCATGCGTCTTGCCATGGCTACTCTATGGAGACGTAGCATGGATTCTGGGGGCCTTTGTGTATCTTGCCGGGGCTACTCTCCGGGATACACAAGGGTTCTCGGGGATTGTATTATAGTGTTCCACCATGCATACATCTTTTCACTCTAGTGATGCAGATGTGGGTCATTGAACAAATACATATTTTTCATTGCGGGGTGTTTCTGCAAATACCTTGCCATGGCTACTCTATGGAGGTACAGGTAGGAACACCGCGGTGACCAGGTTTCCACCCTCACCTTGCCAGGGCTACACTCTGGGATGGGTGTGGATATTTTCTTTGATTACAATGTGTATTTGTTTTGATGTGCTCCGCAAAGGTTATTTTTATTTCATGCTTAATGGAGCAAATGCACAGCACACAGTGAAACGTGAAGATATTACCCACAGTTAAGAATTTAATGCAGTGATATTAACGAATACTCCAATGATATTTAATAGAATAACTGTTTGTTGCTATATTGAAAATTTTATTGCTCTGGTTTCTTTTAAGCAATTTGTGTCATAAATATTTCACATTTAGGTATTAAGTTTGTGTGAATACTATTCTAATCATATCAATATTTTCCTACTATCCTGATTCCGATTTGACCTTGACTTGACAATAATGATAGATTGTGACCATGTCGGATAGGACCCCTGTTAGAGAGACCTTTACACCTCCACGTGTTGTCGAGCGTAGGAGTAGATCTAAGAGGAAGAACTCGCGGGTTCAACGTCGCGGAGCCAAACGTCCTCGGATACGTTCGCGATCAACCACGTGTACGGACACCTCAAGGAGCTCAACATTGGCCTCCTCCGATTCTACACAATATTCACATCATAGAAATAGATCGTTGAAACGAAGGCACCGTACCAGACATTCCCGTTCTATTAGGCGATCGCATAGCACAGGTTCACAAACGTCCAAATCATACAGGGGACGTCAGCGTACGCGTCTGCATACAAACAAAAAACGCTCACGTCGTGAACGTGCACACATAGAAAAGAGACGACATGCTAGCAGAAGTATGGTAACGAGTACTACAACAGACTTAAGCTCTTCTGAATCGAATAGCAACATGCGTAGACAGTCTCCGGCGCAATCAAAGCGCACTAAACGCCGAAAGCAAAGAGTTACTTCTAAATTAAAAGAAAATAGTGTAGTAGAGAAATTAATAGATGCACTAAGTAAACGTAATGAAAGTAACTTCACAGGTGCTAAAGATGTTATTCCAAACTTTGATCCCAGTCAAAAAAATCAAACGATTACATCATGGCTAAAGAAAGTAAACGAAACTGCTCAAATATATCATTGGAATGATAAAGAAATTATTTACAACGCATTACCCAAGCTCGCCGGTCTTTCACGCAGATGGTATGAAGGCTTATCGTCGGTTAAGCTTAATTGGAAGGAATGGCAAGCCAAGTTGCTAAAAAGCTTTCCAGACGATCAAAACTATGCTGACAAACTCATCGAAATGTTAGATAGGAAAAGTAAGAGGGATGAAACTCTGGAAGAGTATTTTTATGATAAAGCAAAGCTTGTTAATCATTGTGGGATTAAGGGGAAAAACGCAGTGGACTGTATAGTACAGGGTATATACGATAATAATATTCGTCTGAATGCCTTGGGCTCGGACTTTAGGCGGCCGAGTAGGTTACTCAAGTATTTACGCAATATTTCTAGCAAGAGTATAAAGGAAATAAAGAAAAACTCCGTGCAAACTAAGGAAAGCATACGGAACAATAAACACCCTTCGTTTAAGCCTCGTTGTTACAATTGTTCGGAGCTTGGACATACTGTTCCTAAATGCCCAAAGGCTCTCCAAAAATGTCCAAAATGCAACAGAATGGGCCATTTAGCTGAACATTGCAAACGTGATGCAGATAAAGATAAGAATAGTTTGAATCCCGTTAATAAGGTACAGTTAATCCAAACAAGTAAAACTACTCACAATATTTACACAAAAAATATAACAATAAACGGTATACCTAAAACTGCATTTGTCGATTTCGGTAGCGAGTGCACGCTTATCAAACAGAGCACGGCGGACGAATTAAAATTAGATACTTCAACAGAGGGACTGCCTATATTAAAAGGCTTTGCAGCTGGTGTAATATTACCCTTAGGTAAGGCATCCGTCGAGATAAGCGTGGACTTTGTCACTGCCTTAGTAGAAGTGTTCATTGTACATGACGAGTTCCTTAACACCGATGTACTTGTTGGTCAAACTCTAACTGAATTATCGGAGGTTAGAGTTTACAAAACAAATAGTAGTTTGATGTTATACTCAGGGGTGGCCGAAGCAGAGAAATCAGAAGTTTACATTAAATCAGACGTAGAGATAAATGGGCTATTCGGTGTAGATATATATTTAGGGAGCGACCACACGGGATTAATATACATACCAGGAAACACTTGTTTTAAGTCAGGGGAAGAAATTACAATTCCACAAGGTGTATATTCAGTTATAAATGGGTTAGGAAAAGTATTAGTTATTAATTTATCTGGGGACAAAAATGTGTTGCATAAGGGAAAGCTTATTGCAAGGGCAGTTTTATTACCGATCTCGCTTGACATTTATAGCAATTTCCAAAAGGCTGATGAAGTAGGGGTTTACAGACTGACAGCTGACAAACCTAGCGACAACAATCTTGATCCCCTGACAATGGACATGCTAAAAATAGGTTCCGAGACCACTGACGTACAGAAACAACAACTTTTAAAGTTGGTTAACGAATATCGTGATTGCTTTGCTTTAAACGTGAGCGAGCTGGGAACATCGACGATTTCAGAAATGCATATTACACTTACTGATAACTCTCCAGTTTCATACAAACCATACAGATTACCATATAGCGAGCGCATAGTAGTTCAAAAACTTGTAAATGAGCTTCTTGATAACAATATTATTAAAGAATCTAGTTCTTCTTACGCAAGCCCAATAGTTCTCGTTAAAAAGAAGAATAACGATTATCGCTTGTGCGTAGATTATAGGGCACTTAACAAAAAGACTGTCAAAGACTCGTACCCTATGCCAGTCATAGACGACCAACTAGACCGACTTAACGGTAAAAGATATTTTACAAGTTTAGACCTAAAATCAGGCTACTACCAGATTCCAATGGCGCAAGATTCGACACATGTAACAGCGTTCGTAACTCCCGACGGACATTTCGAATATACGCGGATGCCATTCGGTTTGGTCAACGCGCCAGCGGTATTTCAACATATGATAAATAAAACCCTAGGCAAAGATAGATTCGACCTAGCCTTGCCCTATATGGATGATATCTTGTCACCCTCTACTGACGTAGACGAAGGTATGGAAAAATTAAGGAAAATCTTTAGTTGCCTTCGCAAAGCCGGTCTGACTTTAAATATTGAAAAATGTTTCTTCTTTGAAACGAAACTAGATTACTTAGGATATGAGATCTCTAAAGATGGCCTTAGGCCCGGTAGTAGAAAAATAGAGGCAGTAGCTTTATTCCCGACACCAAGCAACGTTCATCAGGTCCGTCAATTCATTGGTCTCGCTAGTTTTTTTAGACGATTTGTTCCCAACTTTGCGAGTTTAGCTAAGCCTTTGACTGCTCTAACGAAAGCAAATATTCCTTGGGTGTGGGGTAGTCTCCAAGAGGAAGCATTTAATACAATTAAAACTAAGTTAATTGAACGTCCCATATTGGCTCTGTATGATACAACCTACATAACGGAGGTACATTGCGACGCCAGCAAATTAGGAGTAGGCGGAATTCTGCTTCAAAAGCCCGACGAAAAATCTCCCCCTAGGCCAGTGGCATACTTTAGCAAACAAACCACTAAAGATGAAGAATACCTACATTCTTATGAATTGGAGACTCTTGCTGTAGTGTTGTCACTAAAGAAATTCCGTATATATTTAATTGGTATATCTTTCAAAGTATTCACGGACTGCAACGCATTGAGGACTACCCTAACTAAACGTGACTTGATGCCACGAATAGCTCGGTGGTGGCTGTTATTACAAGAATACGATTTCAGCATTGAATACAGGCCAGGGAACAACATGAAACATGTTGACGCGCTAAGCCGAAATCCTATTGCTCATTCAGATTCTCAGGAACTATTAGATGTTAGGGAGTATGATATCATGAATATCAGTGCCACCGATTGGCTTCAAACTGTTCAAATGACTGACCCTAAATTACAACATATTAAATTGATCTTACAAAGTAATAAAAAGGAGGTTAAAGATATTCACACAAATTTCCTCCTCCTGAATGACACGATATACAGAAAAGTGGGGGACAAAAAGAAATGGGTTGTACCTAATGGGGCACGATGGCGCATATGTCAGTTATGTCATGACGAAATGGGGCACTTTGCGGTCGAAAAGACTCTTGATAAAATGAAACAGGACTATTGGTTCCCAAAAATGAAACGTTTTGTTCGCAAATACGTGGAAGCATGTCTTAATTGTGCATACAATAAAGCTTCAACTAGTAAACCCACTGGTTACTTACATCCAATCCCCAAAGGTAACGTCCCGTTTCACACTCTTCACATGGACCATCTGGGACCATTCGTTAGGAGCAAAAAGGGGAATTCCTACATATTGGGTATAATTGACGGTTTCAGTAAATTTATTTTCATAAGGCCTGTAAAAGATGTAAAAACTAAAACTACTATCAAAACTCTTCAGGAAATATTTGACGTAATAGGTAGCCCAAACGTTATAATCACCGATCGCGGTACTAGTTTTACATCAGCGGCATTCACAAGTTTTGTAAAATTAATAGGTGCTAGACATGTACTAAACGCCGTAGCAACACCACGAGCGAATGGACAGATTGAACGATACAATCGTACAATTCTCGATTCTTTAGCCGCGACCAATTACGATCAGGCTGAGCGCGACTGGGATGTCAGAGTAGGTAAATTGCAATGGAGTTTAAATAACATAGTCAATAAAACCACGGGCAAATCTCCTTCTGAAATAGTATTCGGACGTCGCACTATATGCCCTGGAGAGGGTCCTATTTTAAACGAGCTGGCCGATTTAACAGATACTTCTGAATCGGGTCCATCTAGAGATACAATACGGTTGACTGCCCTTGAGAACATCGAAAAGAACCAACAATATATGAAAAAGAAATTTGACAGCTGTAGGGCTCCAACAAAATTCTTTCAAATAGATGATTTAGTAATGATTCCCAATCATCACAACCCAGCAGATGGAAAAAGTAAAAAACTATGTCCAAAGTTTAGGGGCCCCTTCAAAATAACTGCAGTTTTAGAAAACGATCGATATGAAGTCTCTAGTATTAAAGGACACTCAAAACGTAAATATAAAAGTATTTATCCAGCCGACCAGTTAAAACGTTGGATAACTTTCGCACCTAGTAATGACACTGACGATGACGGCGAAGATGACGACATTGTGAGTAACAAAGTTGCTGACAGAGCTAATTACTGTTCCGATTCTAATTAAAATATACAATGCTTACGTTATGATTAATAGTATACTTACTTCCCTACTTAAACTCTCTCTTCTAGACTCATGACAAAAACTGACTTTCCCTCCCAAATCCTTCCTAATTACATGATTACAGAATTGATCTGTGAATGATTTTGACTGCAACTGGCTTCTCTGGAGTTACTTGCCTGTGAGTATTACTGGACTGATGCCGAAGTACAAGCGGTAGTCAGTAACAATGACCGATGCCGAAGTACAAGCGGTGTTCACGCTAAGTGGACCGAGGCCGAAGTACAAGCGGTAGTCAGTAACAATGACCGATGCCGAAGTACAAGCGGTGTTCACGCCCCCTAAAAGCAAAGTGGACCGAGGCCGAAGTACAAGCGGTAGTCAGTAACAATGACCGATGCCGAAGTACAAGCGGTGTTCACGCCCCCTAAAAGCAAAGTGAACCGAGGCCGAAGTACAAGCGGTAGTCAGTAACAATGACGGATGCCGAAGTACAAGCGGTGTTCACGCCCCTCTGAAAACCCTCTATTTCGACGACGAATTCGACGACGATAAATTAAAATACGCAATAAAATATTAAATTCCCCTTTTTTTTCGTTAAATGTTAGATTCCTTTTACATTGACTAGTCTTTTCTTTTAGTTTATTTTTCGTCAGTAATTCAACTAATATACGAGTAAACCATTGTGCTTTACACCAACCCCAATAGAAATTTACTAATATATTTTTGTTTTTCAGGTATCTACACTAGCTACATAATCACGGTCCGTTAGGTTAGGTTAGGCCAGCCATCAGCGTAGTATCGCGGTCACCCCGCTGCCCGTGCCGCCGCCACCGCGTCAGGAATCGAGACCTCTATAAACGCTAAGACTGGTTGAGGGCTGTTCCGGTTACGTGCCGCTAAGTTTGATTGACGCTTGGCCGACAAGGAACAGAGGAGACGAGGCGATGATGACCTGATCTGTGTGATGACCTTTCGATCAATTAATTTAAGTGTTATACTTACGGGAATAAAATTATGCAACGTTATTATAATATTGTCATGATCTTCGTTAATTAGTTAGAATTAAGTTATCATAATTGTTTTTCATCCTTTGTTTGTGTACGCAATACGGGAATTATATTTTTGAGGAATTGATTGTAGTATTAGATATAATTATTTTTATTAATTATTCTATTATGTGTTTTTTATTAAGATATATTGTTTGTTATGGATTAAGACATTTAACTTGATTTAAATAATTTAACTTAAATATTAATTTAGAATTGTTTATACGACGTACTATCTTCGTTAACCATGTGACCTCTAAAGCCTTTGTTGTGTTAATTGTTTTATTTTAAGTTTTTTTTTGTTGTTGTTATTTTGTACTACATAGTTCGTTATATATTAGTGTATTTCAGTTGTGTGAATTAGGTGCTGGTATGGCCCGCAACTTAGACATGTACCTAACTGTTTTGTATAGAGACACACAAATGGGCTCGAATGGCCGGAAAGCAATGGGGTCATTCCTTTCTCAGGACGGCCGTCTGTTAGATATTAAAGATTGAATTTTATTATTTATTAGCTTACTACATTTCTAATTTTGTTAGAATCATATTGGCTGAATAACTACATTTCCTTTGCCTGTCACGTGACAACGATCTTTGGTATCGTTTTTTTATCTGTGGTTTTGAACGCTGACAAGGGGTTGAGAACATCAGTGCGCTGGGTCTGGGGCATTCGAGCACCGACCACTGAGAGAAGAAGTCGTACAATACTAAGCACAGGACCTACTGTAAGTCAGTTGTATTTAAAAACTATTCTTTAAATATCATGCTAAGTTATAAATTGTGGCCGTTATTTTGTTTTAAAAGTGAGATTCTACTGTGTAAATATGTATTAATAGTTGTAGAATTAATGTAGCAAGTATGTACCATGATCTAAATTCGATTCATAGAAAAATTAATGTGCAATAGATATAAAAGTCATGAGAAGTGATGTTAAGATATTAAACAGGTGATATTAATGTCGTGTCGACCTACAATACGTTTTATTTCTCTTATTCCCTTCAGACTTTTTATACCTAACTTCTGGTTTATCTAATACGTACAACTATCGTTTTATTACCTAAGTCCATCCAATGAACATGTCTGACATGTCCAGTGGCGGATTTCCCCGGCCAGTATGCCCGGGCCTAGGGCGGCCAATCGTGCCAAAAAAAATCATTGAGGGTAACAATAAATGAAAAGAAATAACCGAAATGCAAAGTTTTTTAATATGCTCGCGGTCGCGTACCTACCTTATAAACTAGCTTTCAGTTAAAGTTAACCAATTTTCTGAATCAGTGTAAAGTGGGCAATAAAGTAAATTCATCATCATCATCATCATCATCAGCCGGAAGACGTCCACTGCTGAACATAGGCCTCCCCCTAGGGGGGGGGTTGCCATAATCCCCACGCTTGGCAGGCGGCTTGGGGATCGCAGTAGGGTCACCGTAAGTTTGCAAAGGACGCTGCTGCCCGTCCTTCGGTGGCTGGACGTAGTTTAAGGACGTACCCGGGTCCTTTAAGTCGATGATGGTTGTTGAGAAAGGGGCGGCACATGTTGTGGGGCCTAGAGCGGCTAGAACTGCAAATACGCCACTGGACAGATCCCAGACAGCGAGCCATTTTTAACGCCCATTAAAAAGCGCTCGTGCGAATGGGCGTTTTTCCATTGGACGGCACGGCAACGGCGACGGCGCCGGCGTAGTGCCGGTGCAGGGAAGCAAAAATGTATAAACGCCGGGCCGGCGCCCGCCGCGGCGCCGGCGCCGGTAAGTGCAAAAGCGAGCCATACGTTTTCATACATTTTTGCTTCCCCGGCACCGGCACGGCGCCGTCGCTGTCGCCGTGCCGTCTAATGGAAAAACGCCCAATGGGTTCTTATTCACTACTAAGCTACTGACAGCTAAAACGCTCAGCTCGATCGGACGATCTCAAAGCCGCTCATTGAAGAGCATATCGTAGTGTCCAGCAATGAGATTCTTAAAAATAATAGTGTAGGTAGCTGAGCGCCCTGCATTAGTTCAAGGCACGCTGCGGGGGATCACTCTCATGTCGACAGAAACGCAACTCGTCAGATTGGGCGAGGTGGAATAGAAGCAGTGTGTGCGCGGCATCACAGACCTAAGGGGGCACTTTCACACCTCATGACCTCAGTGCCGCCTCTTTTTAGGGTTCCGTAGTCAACAAGGAACCCTTATAGTTTCGCCATGTCCGTCCGTCCGTCCGTCCGTCCGTCTGTCCGCAGTTTAGCTCAGAGACGCACAGTACTAGAGAGCTGTAATTTGGTGTAAATATACGGATTTGTTGTGCCGAAAAAGTGGTAAAATAAAATCTCGTAAAATATTTTTTTTTAGGGTAGGTACCTCCTGTACACGTAAAGAGCGGATGTTTTTTTTTTTCTCGCGTACCCCTTAGGGGCTGCCTCCACGAGCGAGAGAATCGCGACGAGTCCGCCCTTATGTCGTCGGATAATCTCCACGAACGAGCGATAATTCCGCCGCGTATCGTCGCGAGTCGTTACGGTATCGCGGCGATTCCGCGGCGACTCGTAACGGTATCGCCGCGTTTCCTTGACGTCACGTTGCCAAAGGTGCCAGACGAGAGCGAAATATGAAGTGTCTCAGTCGATAATATAATTCTTTATTATGGATATAGTGTTGTGGGGTGCTTCTGCGAGTAAGCTAGTGAATATGCAGTTATTGTTATTGTTAAGAATGGACGCGCCCGCCGCGCGCTCGTCGCGAGGGCGCCGCGAGCGCGCGGCGGTCGCGTTGCTAGTCGCGGCGGGCTAGCGACGATGTAATGACGTTTTGCGCGCTCGTTGCCACTCGTCGCATCGCGGCGATTATATCGCCGTGTGGAGACGGTTCCATAGAGAGTGTATAGGAAAACGTGGCACGGCGATAATATCGCCGCGATTCTCTCGCTCGTGGAGACAGCCCCTTAGTGTGGGGTATCATTAAATAGGTCTTTAAAAAATATTGATAGTTTCCATTAACAATTTTTTGATAAAAAAATTCGTTTGTGAAATATTAAGCTTTAAAGTGCTAAATTTTGCTCGACTCGAGTGTCCCCCCCCTCTACCAGCTAAACGGTTATGTTTGGGGATGTGAAAAAATTCACAATAGTAGTATACATAACGAAGTTTAAAAGAAAATTATCATGACTAAGTAGGCTTTACAACTTTACGAGTAATAGTCGACCAACTTATAAAATGTACTTGGATAACATATTTTCCTAAACAAAATGTATCGGAGAACAAGCTCTTCAACTGCAAATGTAAGTTTGTCAACTTTATTTTTACAGCTGTAATAGGTATGTTTTTACGGTATGTTTTTTGGGGATAAGTAGGTTTTTATCGTCAACTATTTTTAACTTACTTCAAAAAAGGGGGAGGTTCTAAATTCGTCGTAATCTTTTTTTTATGTATTTTCCCCGATTTCTCAAAGACTCCTGGACCGATTTTGAAAATTCTTCTCTTTAAAATTAAATTCAGCGAATCAGTTTAGTTAATTCGCATAAGTATTTTGATGGGCAACTACGGAACCCTACACTGTGCGTGGCCCGACACGCACTTGGCCGGTTTTTATAAAATGAGTTCTTCTTCTGCCCCATGCTAGATCGTGGGTGCGTTAACAAAAATTAAAACTAACAGATCCGGAATAACTGCTTGTAGGTCATACAATTATTTGTGCCGTGCGATGATCGAACCCTGCGCTGCAGTCCATAGCTCAGCAATTACGCTAACCGTGCCGTCAAAGTTCTTCTGCCCTGGGTGTTCCGTTCCGGGGTCACGGTTACTTGTTAGACAGTGAGACGGTCCCGCGAGCCTGGCAGGTACCTCACTCACTCCCTCCTGAGGTATTGGATGTCGCATTAGATTCGTTGGCCCCTCGACTGCATCGGAAGACTTAGTTGGTTTAAAATCAGTACAAGTCTGACAGCTCTCTTCAGGGCTCCTCAAGTTTTCCATTTCAAAAAACAGCATAAGCTTTCCCCGTTAGTACTCATTCGCACGAGCTCTTTTTTGCCGGCGTTAAAGAAGCGCCGAAATAGTACAAATGCAGTCCCATATTAAACTGTTTACACGTCAACGCTTATAAATAAAGCGCGTCGTTTGTTTAAAGCGTGCGTTTTCGAACTGTAGCCACTGTAGGTATTTGACTTTAAGTGGTGGGTGGTGACATTTAGGTTCAATTTACCTTTTTGTTCCAGGTTAGTGCTTTTTAACGCCCAAAAAAATGCGCTCGTGCGAATAATAAAGCAATTATTTTCTACTTATATTTCCTAGTGACCTTCTGACCGTGGCAGAGCACTACATACCGGCTACTTGGACCCACGTGCACTGCTTGTACGCATACAAAGAGGTCCTAACACTCCGTACAATAGGTACAGACTTTTCTTCTTCTTTTCGAACATGGAAAGGCAGCGGCTGTCACGGTGACAGCTGCCAGAGTGTCCGTGTGAGTGAGTGAGGACACGCAGAGCTGATGCAGTCCATGGGACGAAGCGCGCGCCCGGGGCCTGCCGCCCACTCTCTGCCCGCGCCGCTACCCTCCTCTAGCGCCCACGAAGGTACGACCCAGCGTTACCGGGAGATAGTTGAGGGGTACAAGTTAGCCCCCCAGCCTCACGAGGCAAGCTCGAAAGTTTTTGCCACAGACAGAGAACGGAGCGATCCAGCTGTTTAGTGAATACAGACAAAACAGTGAGAAAGAGACGAAGTGATTTGTTGTGTCACCATTCTTCAAATACTATGATACTAGGTGTTAGGGTGCCTTTCCACCAGAGATGTGTGTCGTCCGGCTCGTGGTCGGGCGCCGGCCGCTCGCTAACAGTAGTCGCGCTGTGTTGCAGGTAGCTAGGTCGCATGTCAGCGCGCTCGTCGTCCGGCTCGTGGTCGGGCGCCGGCCGCTCGCCGCCCGACATCATCGACCTCGACAAGTTCATGCGCGGCGCCGTGCGACCCGTGCGGGATGGACACTCGCTCAGATGGTAACACTAACTGAAACATTTTTACATTCATTGTTCACCATGCCAGTGCGCTCTTACCATTAGAAGAAAGAATAAGTAATTGCGAAATAATGCAAGAATTCACATGCTCATCAACGCCACACTTAACATCACTATAGCTAGGGTTGCCATCCGTCCGGGTTTCCCCGGATTTGTCCTAGTTTAGAGGGCACCCGGGGAACGTCCGGGGCTTCACTTGTAAGTAGGCCGGGTTTAAAAATTAAAATTTAAAGTCTTGGGCCGCCTGCGACACACGCACTTGTCACCGTCCCACCACCCCGCCCGAGAGTTCCGACGCAGTTGCCACGGCGCGCACTTCGACTCATGCCCGGGTTCTGGACTAAAATCCGGAGTTTTCATGCGTCTTGTCTTAGTTTACAAATTTTAGAGATGGCAACCCTAACTAATGCTAATATGAACATGTACCGATAAATAAATAATGAGATAACGCTCTACAAAACCGAAACAAGCCGACTATCTCTTTCCAAACATCGATGTGCAATATTTAACGGTGGTATCTGTGATGCCACATGCAGTGGTAACAACCTGGTGGTGGACGCGGGTGGCGTGGACAGGACGCCGGGTGCGGCGGCGGCAGCGTCTCCGCCCGCTCACATCGCTCCGCTCCCCGCTCCGCCCGCCGCCGCCCTGACCGCTCCGAGCGACTCGAGCAGCAGTCGGCCGCGCCCGCACGGGAAGCGATTCTCGCACGACTCCGGACTCTCCGACACCAGCTACGCAAGACGCAAGCATCGCCCGCACAGGTGACCGTCGACCTTTTTATACATAGACTGTCTAAAATGTACTCGTAGGAGGCCAGTGCAAATTGATGATGATAGCGGTTAATTTGCTACCTTGGCAAGCAGGCTAGCGTAGGTAATGTACATGTAGCCCTTACAGATAGGTATTTGTTTCGTACGGAGATAGAATTAAGTAGCAACTGTAGTTATTGCCACTACCATACTTACCACTGCGCCAACAGTGTCGTGAGGTACGAAAATTCCTGGATACGGATACTCCATTGAGAACAAGAGGGACATACATCCGACCACGGAGTGCTGTGTTTGGTCATTGATGGGCTCTCTTCCCGATAACGTACTACCTCCTTCACAATTATGATCGGGCACAGACGCGCGGTGGGCGACAGCAGCGCGCCGCGAGCGCCGCGGTCGGCGGTGGGCGGGGCGGGGGGCGCGCGGGGAGCTGACGGCGCAGGGTCGAGCTCGTCGCTGCGCGCCTTCCGCGCGGTGTGCGAGCGCGCGCTGCTGGACCAGCAGGAGCAGCTCGCGCGCGTGGCGCAGCTGTGCGAGCGGCTGTCGGAGCGCGCCCCCGCCCCCGCCCCCGCGCCCGCGCCCGCCCCGCGCGCGCCGCCACCGCGCCGCTCCGAGCGCTCCGCCACCGACAGCAGCGACGTCAGCTCCAGCAGCCGCAGCACGCGCGACCAGCGCCGCAAGGACAAACACCGGGTAACAACCAGCGCTGCACACATACAGAAAACAATAGACTGATCCACATTATAATGAAATTGAACCCCCATTAAGGGGTCCCCACACGAGCCACAAAACGCCGCCACACGCCAATCGCGTTATTCCGCACCCCTCTCTCTCTTACCTCAGTACACGACCTTAACCTCCCTAACGTCGACAAATTAGCGTCGAACGAATGGTTACGGCGTGGTGAACTGTTCCCTGAGACCGAAGGGTTCATGATAGCGATTCAGGATCAGGTAATAGAAACTCGCAATTACCAGAAACACATAATGCGGGTTCCTCAAACAGGCGATATATGTAGGCGATGCAATAGTTCTTCCGAAACCATTCAGCACATCACAGGCGCGTGTAAAGCAATAGTCCAGACTGATTATAAACACAGGCATGACCAAATAGCAAACATAATTCATCAAAAATTAGCAATCAAATATAATCTAATCTCCACATCACCAATACCTTACTATAAATACCAGCCCAAACTTGTCCTTGAAAACGACACTCACAAAATGTACTTCGACCGAGCAATCCTCACCGATAGAACTACACACTTTAACAGACCAGACATCACCCTAATAGACAAACTTAACAAATCCGCACAAATCATAGACATCGCCGTACCAAACACTCACAACCTACAAAACACTATAGCAGAAAAACTTTCAAAATACACAGATCTCAAAATAGAAATTAGCAGAATGTGGTGTCTTAGCATTGTCACAATAGTCCCTATTGTGTTATCAACTACAGGTATTATTCCTAAACAGCTCCACCAATCTTTAAGAACACTTGATTTACCACCATACACATACCAAAGTCTTCAGAAAGCCGCAATCTTGAATACTTGCAGGATTGTTAGAAAATTTTTACAAAATGAAAATAACTCATTCACCAGCTCACACACACAGCCTCCAGTAACCACACCTACACAGTTTGATACACACAGAAACCCATCATCCCAAAATTCAGTCTCATTATCAGCTCATCATGACATTAATATCTTAGGGTAGTACTTGGCTTTGGCTCGTGCTATCCTCAAAATCCGGCAATAAAGCCGAGATACATAAAAGTATACAAAGAAATAATAATAATAATACATTTATTTCAGACTCATCATACGATTACATCCATATTTTGTTAGTACAATTATTGCGAGCTTACAAACTAGTATTAGTAATAATAAATTTATTAATTAATTGGTTGACAAAAATAGCGACACTGAGAACAATTTTAAATTATAATTCAAATTCAATTCAAATTAATTTCAATTTAATTGATGCAAATAGATTTTAATAGTTAATTTAAAATACTTCATCTAATTTTAATTTTGTAATTTAATCTAATAAAAATAAATAAATTATAAGAGAGCATGCAGCCCTATCCAACGAGCTAGCATCGGAGAATCCCACCGGTCAACTAGCGCTCGCAAGATGGTATTGGGACTGTCGCGCGTGCGGCGCAAGATGGAAGCGCACCGTTTGCGCATGATGGCCGCGAAGCCGTCTAAGTTAGCCTTCGCGAACATCGCGGAGGCACTGCAGTGACGCGGCAGCCCCATTAACACCCGGAACGCATTATTATATTGAACGCGCAGATCACTGTATGTCCGCTGCGTATAGTTAACCCACAGGCTGCAGGTGTAAAAGGACTGACAGTACGCTTTAAAAAGCGCAACTTTCACAGCCCCCGTGCACCGTGCAAACCTGCGGGCCAACATGTTACAGCGGACAGACAGCGCTCTGCGCTCCCTTTCAATATCCACACTATCCTTAAGGTCCTCAGTGACCCAGTGGCCTAAATATTTGAATTGGTCGACTTTTTTTAAGGCTGAACCACACAAAGTAAAATTCGGAACGAATGAGGGTCGCCTGTTGTTCGACTTGAAAATCATTATTTCGCTCTTTTTTGCATTGTATTTGAGCCCATGAGTCACCGCGTAGGACTCACAAATTTTTAGAAGTCTTCGCAATGCACCAATCGAGGGAGTCAGCAGCACCATATCGTCAGCGTAGCTAATGTTATTCACGCACACGCCATCAATATGACACCCGACGCCGGTGCTGCTGAGCTCGTCGATCAGTCGGTTGATGTACAGGTTGAAGAGCATGGGGGAGGTCCGCCCCCCCTGCCTCACCCCGCACTCCAGCCCGTATTCTTCAGAAAGAGAGCCCGCCCATCTTACAAAATTCTTCTGATTGCCGTACCACTGCATAAACAATAGCAATATCTCCCTCGGTAGACAAGTATCATCCCTTAATTTACCCCAAAGAATATTGTACGATACAAGATCAAAAGCTTTCGATAAATCAAGGTAGCATGCATACACTGGGGTCTTTCTACTCGTGTAGTACTGCACAGTCTGCTTGAGACACAGGATAGCACTCTCGGTGGATAGCCCTGGCCTAAAGCCGAACTGCGCATCATTCAGCGAGACGTGTTTATCCAGGTGCTGACCAAGCAGACTGTCCAGCACTTTGGCAACCACTGTGGCTAGAGAGATCGGTCTATAGTTGTTTACATCTGATGTATCACCAGTTTCTTGATGATAGGTACAACTATCGTAGGTACGCATTAACTTATCAGGCAGATGAGAGTGGCCCAGGCACAGGGTAAAAAACATAGAAAGCACTCTAGGTAGGTGCACACCTGCGTGCTGCAGGTGCTCGATGCTAAGGCTGTCGTGGCCAGGGGATTTGCCCCTCACCATGCCTTTAATCACCGCACATACTTCCTTCGTAGTGAAATTAACACTGCGCTTAATACAACCTTCCTCAACATCGAGCACCTGTTGCGCTGGCCCCAGAGGAGATTCCACCCTGAAGTGTCGTGCGAACATATTGGCAATCTCAATAGGCTCGTGCACACCCGCCACGCTCACAGGTAGGCCAGGCTTAAAATTCATTTTATTTGTATTTTTCCAGAACTGACCGAATTTCTTATTTGAGTGAAGATCCGCCATAATATCCATTTTAATCTGTTCTTGGTTATTCTGACACCACTTTAATTTCGATTTAAAAGCTCGCCTACTTTCACACATATCATTGTAAAGACGACCAGTGCCAGGTTTACCACCATATACCCAAGCCTGGAAACACAGCCGAGCCTTCCCATGAGCGCCGCGGACGTGCTTGTTCCACCCAGTAATGCGACTACCTTTACGCTTTTTGGTAACATTATAACTACATATAGCGGCCTCAGACAGTATACAAATAATCTCGTCATACATGTTATCTAACAGGATTTTGTGATTTTTGTTACAACAAATATGATCAGCGCAATATCTTAGTTCAGAAGGAAAATCCATTTCACGAAGTCTATAGTGACATTCGTTTTTATATTTTGCTATCTGAGTCGAATCACGTTCACCCCATACAATATTATTTAAGCAGCCAGCAGGCAAACAAATCTTTGGCTTAACTAAATTAAAATTACACAATAACAACAAAGGGTAATGATCAGACCAATAAGTGTTATATAACACTGAAGCCGCGGCCACAGAGTGCCGCGCCGCACTAGTCACAATACAGTGGTCAAGCCAGCGCTGACAGCCGTGCGCATCACTGACAAACGTGTAACTGTCAGGCGGTATTAGATCCAGGTCAACACAGGACCACGACTGGTCAGCACAAAAACTTAATAGTTCGGTAGCAAATGACTCACCGGGGTGCGCATTATAGTCCCCTAGCATAAACACCGACTCCACATTCTGACTGTCTATTATAGCTGTCATTTCGCCGAGACACTCTGTGAATTCCACTATGTTTTCACTGCAGTCTGTAGGCATGTACACAGAGAATATCAAAATGGAACGATCGCTGAGCTCGATTTTTATCGCGGCGAGACGCACACTATTGCACTTCACTATGTTTACCGTCGGAAACGCCGCCTTCCTCCACAGTAAGGCAACTCCGCCGTATGGCCTACCGCGCAAGACACCTGCCGCGGTGTCCACTGCAGAGGTACCCGTGCAGGCGAAGTCGTCGTCTATCGCAGCCAAGTACCCGAGGTCATGCGGCAGTAGCCACGTCTCCTGCAGCGCCTCAACATCAGCTAACTGACAAAGCGTTCGCACACATTCCACTGATCTCTTCACATTTTTACAATTAAATGTTACTAGTTTACTTGACTTATCCATGTGTTTACCCAAATAATTAATGACTAATTCAATTGCACAAAAAAAAAATTCGTACTTATTTAAGTACTTGTTGACAAAGCGTTTCCTGTACTGGTATCAGAGATCACCTTCCCAGTTCTGTCACGGTGACTGAATTCCACAAAACGTCGATACCGAACACCATCTGGCCAAAAATTCTCATCCATGAACATGCTAAGTTGGTGTCTTGGAACCGAGATCTTAAAAGCATTGTAATCTCTCTTTGTCTTCATATTAATTTTAATTATGGGAACACGCAAACTTGTCTTCCCAAAAATGTGTTCAGAAATGTCACTTTCAGCCGTATTTCTATCCACGTTATAGATAAACAAGTGCACCTTATTATCAGCTGCCTTAAATTTTGCTTCAGGTTCAAAGATTGCCTTACCCTTTTGGCCAATAAACTTATTTTTCAGACGGTTTCTCTGAACAAGTACCCATTCTTCTGTTGGTTTCATTTTCTTCGTCTGACTAGGCATATTCACAACCTCTGCAAAAAGCTTAGTTTTAGGTGAACAATCCTTATTCAGCGTCACCGGTGTTTTTGCTCGAGAATCAATCGATTTACATACGTTGTTTACGCTGTGAAACTCCGTTATTGTCAAAGGCGATGATTCATTCATGGTTTTGCGCGCACAAGATGACGCGAAAGATGTACTCGCTACCTGCGCGTGCGGAGGGGCATCGACATTCGCTATTTTAGATGCGCACTCATTATCAACGACATGCGGGTTGGACGCGACGGTTTCTTTACGCTGAAGCAAACTAACATTTTTTTGATTTGAATTGTTTACCGTCGCAATTCGACTCCTTTGTTCTGGCGGAGATTGACTAGATATTGATTTCATGGAGACATATTCTAGCCCCATTGGTCCACTGTCGTAGGAATGGCTGTTAATTAGATGCGCACCTCTTTTCATGTTTACATTGCTTTCAAAGCAATTAATAATAGATGCTTGTTTTAAGTTATCCACTTCACTTTTTAGCGAGTTGAACATCTCCAAAGGCACATATCCTTCTTGCATGCTCATCAGATCACTACGCAATAGCAGTAAATCTTTTAGAAGCCGCGTTACATCTATGTGATCAAACGTAACGGGGGGTAGTTTATGTAGGTCACCACCAGTGTCGACCACCGGCTACAAATGACTGTCGCGCGCTTCAGTTACCTCTGTAGCCGCTTCTAGCTTCTCGTGGCGGCGTTTGTAACTGTCGCGAGTGGCTCGTGTGTGGCTACACTAAGGTTTATTCAATTCACCTAGGAAAAAAAATCACCTGAGTGATATCACTTAGGGTGATTTGAGTGGACTTAAGTCACAGCTTAAGTGCGTGTCTTTTGTTTACCTCGGATTTGTTTCACCCAGGTGAACAAAAGTGACTTTTCTTCTTTCCGAAATTTCCGAGGTGAATTATGATGGACACCTAAGTTAGGTTTTATCACCCAGGTGAACAAAGTGGAATAAACCCTCTTTAAAAACAGAATTTGGACGGCATTTGCGCGGGAGTATGACATACGTAGAGCAAGACATTGTGACCGCACAATCGCTTCTCTCCCTCAGTTTTCTGCTCGCATACATGAAAACTGGATAGGAAACGCGTTTAGTCCATTCTCTTTGTCTATGGTAGCATCATACATTCAGTTTAATAGTTGAGTGTTGCCAGTGTCACAGTTGTTCTACGAGCTCCCTCACCGCCCGCCTTACTGCCAGGTACTGACGGGTAGCTCCACCCACTGTTCTGCACAGACAGACGAGTGCAAGACTTACAAGATCATCATGAACAAGCTGGACGAGCTCAACCGTCTGTTCGCGGCGCGCGCGCGCTCCCCGCCCCCCGCGGTCCGCGCCGCGCGCCCCGCCCCCGCCCCCGCGCCCGCCTCCTCCGGCAGCGTGTCCGTGTCCGACAAGCTGGTGTCTACCGAGCCCGAGCCGCCGCGCGGCCACACGCGCGACTTGCAAGTCTTACACAACGTTGTCACGGTAACTTTACACTGTTTCATTTTCATTTCAATTTGTTGGCACCGATAAGCGGGTCAGCTGCGTTGTCACTTGTTGTCCATAATTTTGTACCATACAGCTAACATAACATGAAGCGAATGCTTAGATAACGAGAATATCATAATATAATGTATCTTGTATCTTAATAGAGATGTATGGAGGAACAATAATTACACCGATCACAAAAGCAGCAGTATTATGATGATGAATTAAAGAACCAAGATAGTGACATCAACTGTTATTCAGATATTGTGCAGTACCAGTAATACTTGTTAATGTGCGCTGTTGTGTGTGCAGATCCGCGGCGGGTCGGCGTACGGCGCGTGCGGGGGAGGGGGCGCGAGGCACGCGGGACGCGCGCTGGCTCGCTCGCGCGCGCTCGGCGTCGCTCTCGACGTCGCACCCAGCGACGCGCTGCCGCACATCGCCACCGAGAGGTACCCCGCTTATGTTAGATGGCAAACGAGCCGTCATCGACGATGGTAAGTTTTCATCGTCGCCTACGATGCCTCGCCGTGCGAAACAAGGACTAAGTTGAAATATGCGCCTGTAAATACATCGGCGCGGTGCACCATCACGTCATTTAATACACACGTAGGAGTGTTTCTCTGAACAACCTGTTCACAAAGACTAACTGCTACTACTTATATTAAGATGTTAACTGCTGCGTGAGTAACAAGTTGTATCATTGTGTTGGACACAGCGTAGAGGCGTGTGAGAGTCGCGCGGCTACCGGCACCAGCGGCGGCGACCCGTGCTGCGGGTTCGACCTCGACGACCCCGTGCATGTGAGTACACAGCCCGCCCTCTCATCGTAGCATCAATAGCCGTACTCCTCATTCACCGACACACAACATTTTAGCGGGGGCTTACGTATTTACTTATCGCCAAATCGTTATCGTACGTCTGTACCTACGTATGTATGATAATTCCATGACGCCTAAGAGTCATTGGAATATCATTAGCTATTTAATTTGTCCCTGTATAATCAAAGATTCAGTTGTACTCGCAAGCGAAGCGGTTGCAAGCGATGTCGGCGACGACGCGGCGTGCGCGCAGCGTGGAGCCGACCGCGCGGCGTTACGAGCGCTCCGGCCGGTACGAGCAGGACGCGCGTCGCTCGCCGGGCGCGGCGCCGCGCGCCCGCGACACCACGCGCGATAAGCCGCGCGAGCAGTCGCTGTGCTCGCTGTGCCGCGGGTACTGGCGCACGGTCACGCACTACATCGCCGCGCAGTTCTTCTGCTGCCCCGACAAAGCCGCCAACGCTGTGCGTTGACGTGATGTTATTTTAATTATATTATTGCAAATATATCATACCTCTGAACTCATTGCTTTTATTTTTATTATCTACTAAGTAGCTTTGGTGGGGAGGTTACCGCTGCTTACTCCACCAACAGAACCGCAGCTTACGTCCATGAGTCTTTATGAAACAACCCTCGGATCAAATATGCCTCGGATGCATTCTACTAATCACAGCTTGAGAGGAAATAGGTCAGGTAAATCTGTCATTGGCCCCGGGCTAGCACCATGTCCCAAGCTCGCTATGGTTGCTCTTCAAAAAGCAGTCCAACGATTAATAAATAAATATTCATTCAGTCTCGTTCAGTCTTCAGTCAGTAAAGATTCGTTCAGTCGAAGCAGCGTTTAGGTACCTACCTACCTTAGATGTACCTACCGTTAAAAGCTTTTTCGCAACTTTCATTCGAACAAGCGATCCCTAGCACGAATCACTTTCGACAAAGTATTCGTATCGTCTCCGAAAGCATTTTGTATGGGAACTTGAACAGCGCCTCTGGTGAGCGTAAATTGAACTAATTTTCAGAGCACGAACAAATACATGTACGTTTCGTGTCGTCTTCGTACGTAAACGTAAACGTCATTTGAGCCGTTTGTATGAAAATAGGTAGCACAAAGACATAAAATGACGGATAGTTTCGTAACTGTCGAAGGCTGGCTTGCGAGTTTTACGAATATTTATTCACTTCAAATTTGACAGTGAGAAAACATTCGTCGTATTTTATTTTAGCGATAAAATTATAATTTAAGTGATTGTGTTGATATATTTTGTTAGAAAATGAATGTGTGCTCCAATATTTATTATAATAATACGTTACCTTTCTATTTATGCTGCCATAATTGACAAAAAATAAGTGCACCGAGTGCGGGAAGCATGACAGGATTAGGTACATAGATCTTTTAGCAACCGTATTATGATGGCCCTCAATCATTGCTTGATTCATTGAGTGATATTATTGTCATGATTAATTAATAAAATAAATAAAATCATCGAACACAGAATATTCATAAAGCTTTTCTTTATTTTTACAATACATTTTACATTAAATGTTATAACAAAAATGCTCCTTATTCTACGATCGTCTCCAGGCCCCACTTACTCTGTGCTATTTAATATCGGTCCAGCAGTAATAACGTAAAAGCACAAAAACAAACTCACATTCGTATTGATTAATAAGGATTTAAAACATTTACATTCAAAAATACAAATAAACATTTTGTAAAACACAGTTCAATGTATTGCAAGCTAGAACCTCAAAGATAGGAATTTCTTCATAATGCAAGCCTTATCGAGAAGTACTGTCTTCTATCTAATTCAAACTCTTCACCGAATCTCCAAACGAGAGGAAGAACGAGAGCCTCGTCTCATCATTGAACATCGTGGGGGATCCTTCTGTTCAACTGGTTATCAGACATTCTTGATCAGGGTGTCAATTACTTATTTACTCCATTATGAATACTTCCGTTTAGTTATCGTAGTTTACTGGAATAGCTTACAGAAATATAACAAATCAACAGAAAAATAACAAACCACCGAAAACATTACATGTAAAAAAATGCCAAGTCTCTCGATGCAGTCTTTCCATCGTAAAAAGTTTTGAGATCTCATAGAAGCCAAGTCCTATTCAAATTATTTTGTAGTTATAAATCAACATTTAGTAATTATATCAATAGTTTTATTTATATTATAATTATAGTGACTTGGCAATGAGCACAAGAAGAAACAAATAAAACGGCATATTTGGAGGAGTTGAAAGTTAAGTAATCTTAATTATTGTATTAGAACATGTAGTCGGTAGTGACCATCATGATTCACACATAACAAATAATCTGATCACAGGTCTCGTCAGTAACATTTGCACATTAATTCCAGGCAGCAAGCAGCTTTTAATTTGTGCTCATTGCCAAGTCACTATAATTATAATATAAATAAAACTATTGATATAATTACTAAATGTTGATTTATAACTACAAAATAATTTGAATAGGACTTGGCTTCTATGAGATCTCAAAACTTTTTACGATGGAAAGACTGCATCGAGAGACTTGGCATTTTTTTACATGTAATGTTTTTGGTGGGATCTCATTTATTTTTTGTAACTGTATTTCTTTCTTTTTTTTAGGTGTCCTCATAATTTCTTGGACTTCAGCTACTTTTTTACTTAGGACCCATTCTCTCTCTAACAAACTAAATAGAACTAAACTAACTAACAAATAACTAAATAATATTATCTACTAACTTACAAACTAAATGTAACTAAACTAAATAACACGTAAACAACTAGATAAATGTAACTATGTCTATGTTATATTAATAAACTATTTTCCTAAATACATAACTGTTTCAGTAACAATAATAAATCTACTATCTAATCCGGCTAACTTAAGTTCTCCGAATAACGCTACAAATGCCACAATATTTTTTTAGTTTCGAAATGGTTGTTCATAGATAGATTAGATGGCGCTATCAAATAAAAACTTTTTCAAAAAAAAAATGTAACCGCCTTCAAAAACAACCACAAAAAAGGGTAAAATTAGGGATGAGCGTTGAATCAACGAACTAGTTGAATCAACCGTTGATCTCCTGTCAACGTATTAACGTTAACTGAAAATGAATCAACTAGTTGAATTCGTCAACGACGTTTGTTCGTTGAACTCGTTCGTTCGTTCATAAACGTCGTTGACTCGTTTGTTCGTTCTCGTTAATTCAACTCGTTGAATTAACGAGAACGAACGAACGAACGAGTTCAACTCATAAACGTCGTTGACGAATTCAACTAGTTGATTCATATTCAGTTTTAGAACGTAAACGTTATCTTCAACGTTGAGTTTTATGGTTCGATATTTTTAAAGTCATAGATTGCGAGCGGTTGAATGAGTTGATTTTCGAAATATTTATTTTTAGAATAGTACATAAATATTGGTGGAGTTTGTTTAA
Organism: Agrotis clavis; assembly: GCA_954870645.1. Classification (NCBI taxonomy): domain Eukaryota; kingdom Metazoa; phylum Arthropoda; class Insecta; order Lepidoptera; family Noctuidae; genus Agrotis; species Agrotis clavis. The sequence goes on from OX940947.1 coordinate 12,647,142, forward strand.
TTATCCCAATGTATTATTTGAAATGTACTATTTTTTGAGACGCACGAGGTAGAGCGAACAGACCTCTGTGAAAAATGTAATAATAATATTTTTATTTCACACAATTTAAGATGTTAGTTTGTACATAAAACGTTTCCAATACAAAATTTGAATCAAATTATTTCTTAAATAAAACGCGCAATCGTTGATTATAAATAAAACCGTTTAATGAATCAACGGTTTACGTTGCAAGTTGACAGTTAAATTCGTCAACGAGATGAACACGTTAACTCATTCAACTCGTTGACGAATTTAACTAGTTGATTAACTAGTTGACAAACGTGAATCAACGTTAACGTTTCGTTGACGGAAAAACCGTCAACGACCCATCGCTAGGTAAAATAACCTTCAAAACTTTTCTTTAGCAAGTCGGTGGCAAAAAAGACAATGAAATTAATAAAAAAAATAATAATAATAAAACCAGCGTTTACTTGTTTGAACGAAGACAATTTAATCAATGAATTTTAGGTCCTATACTTTTCGTGGTAACGAAACCATATCGCGATTCAGAAAAACTAACAACGCCATCTAGTTACACATGAAGTACTAAAATAGGTAAATATATCAAAATAACTTAAACGTAAGATTGTACATTCCGCCCACTATGGACAGAATGTCCATTTTGCCCGCCCACCATGAACTAACCACATTCGAAAAAATGGACTGTATTATAGTTAGGATCAAAGTTTTATGTCAGTATGACATGGTGGCTGAGAACACAATACACTTTAATTACACAAACAGTTCACAATACTAAAAAACTTAACAATGATAACAAACCATACATATATCTAGTCACTGAGCGACCGGTAATACACACAGTTTAGTTATTGGTCGTTTAAATGTTATACCTTTACTTTTAATAGTGACTACTCTCGTAACATTGTCCAGTCCAGGGTGTTTAGTAATGATTTTACCTAAAAGCCATTTGGCTGGAGGGAGACCATCTTCCTTTACTAAAACCACATCTCCGATATCGGGTTCAGGAGTTTTATTTGCCCACTTATAACGATGCAAAAACTGACTTAAATATTCACTTGACCATCGACGCCAAAATTGTTGCAGCATTTTTTGGGTCAATTGCCAACGTTTTAAGGACGAAATAGATGAGGTTTCGTAATTATGTTCAGGTACTAGAAGTAGTGGTTCACCGATTAAAAAATGCCCTGGAGTGAGGGGTGTCGGATCTTGCGAATTTGTGCTAATTTGTGATAGCGGTCGAGAGTTAAGACACGCTTCTATTTGGTACAATAACGTCGAAATCTCTTCAAAAGTAAGAGTTGCAGAGCCTATTACGCGTCTTAGGTGATGTTTAGTGGATTTTATTCCAGCTTCCCATAATCCACCGAAATGGGGTGCGTGTGGTGGAATAAAATGCCAAGTAGTGCCGTTGTTTGCCAAACACTTCGCGATTTCCACGGTCAAGGTAGAAGTTTCTTTGGCAAACAAGCTTCGAATTTCACGAGCAGCACCAACAAAATTTGTTCCGTTATCGCTAAATAAATCAGCACAATGACCACGTCTGGCAACAAATCGTTTAAAAGCAGCTATAAATCCTTGTGATGTTAGATCACTTACAGCTTCTAGATGTACAGCTCTTGTAGCCATACATATAAAAAGGCAAATGTAGCCTTTATAGACTCGATGGCCTCTACCTTTAGAAGTTCGAATTTGTATGGGACCTGCGTAGTCCACACCACTTCGATAAAAGGCTCGAATTGGGGTAACTCGAGCTGATGGTAGTTGTCCCATCAGTTGAACTCTTGTCTGTGCAGCATGTCGTACACAAACAACACATTTCCGAACAGTTAGTTTTGCTTGATTTTTAGCATCAATAAGCCAGTATTTAGTTCGCAGATGATTCATCATGAGCTGACCGCCGTGCAACGTAATATGGTGAGTTTCATTTAAAACTAACTCAGTAAAGTGAGATTTTGCTGGTAATATTATTGGATGTTTTATTTCAGTGTTTATTACCGCCTTCTCTAAACGACCACCAACTCTCAAGATACCCGAATCATCTAGGAATGGATTTAATGATGTAAGTTTGCTTTTCTTGTGTACTATCCCCTTTTCTTTAATATCCTTTATCTCTTGCTGGAAACTGACTGCTTGACACTGTTTCACACAAATATGAAGAGCTTCATTTAGTTCCAAACTAGTTAACCATACAGGTAAGTTATGATCTTGTACATTTCTTAACTTTTTGATAAATCTTTTGCAGTATGCGACTACTCGAACTAATTTACGAAGAGATGAGAACTTGATCCACAACTGGAATTGATCGTTCTGTGTTACATAACAAACCTTTTTTGTCTTTTCTTCTAAATTAGTATCTGGTATTTGGTGATTATCATTATTTTCAGGTCTATGTTTCAACCATAATGGTCCTGTTTTCCACAGTTCAAAGGTCGGTAATTCTGCCGGGTTAATTCCCCGCGACGCACAATCTGCCGGGTTATCAAGAGATAATACGTGTGACCATTGGTTCCTGTCTAATATATTTAAGATTTCCGAGACCCGATTGGCTATAAACGTTTTCCAACGTTGTACGGTTCGTACACTTGCAGATTGTAGTTAGTTGGTTGAGTGTGAAGAGAAGAGAACACGAAGTTGTTGTCACAGAAGTTAAGTTATATTTGATAGTAATTATACACAAGTTTATCGATATTGACGATTCCTTTCTCTTAAGTAGTTTATGTTATGAATGACAAATGCACACTGACCCGTGTGTGTAGCAACAATGTACTTATAATTAGGTAAAAGTGACGCGCGCTCGTGCCGACCGCAGTGTCATCAAAAAGTATGTACAGTTGAAGACCGTACATCTTGGCAACCCCAGAAAGTTAAAAGTAACTAAAGAGAGAAGGAAAAGCCATCACAAAGCAAAAAATAAATACTAATTAGTCAAAGCTGAATGCTATGTTCCTAGTTCCGGTTTTGAGACGTTGGCGAGATGTCCCGGGGTGAGGCTCCACGCCGGTTTCCTTGCTTGGCGATGCTGTTTCAGCTGTTTCCTTCCGTTCGTAATTGCTCTTACTCATAATTTGAAGTTCAATGTCATTATTCTGTTGTCCCATATTTGAATTTTTGGGCTTTTTCTTACAACAGTGGGGACAACGCTTCCTCCACACCACCACAAGTACCGCGATGATGGCTGATGTCAACAGAATATAGCTGATAACGTATAAATGGACATCGTGTGTTGAAATTGTACTTGGTAGAGCTTCATTTTCCTTTAGTGCCTTGATTCTATCTTCAATCTTCGTAATTTCTACATCTGTAGTTGTAGACTGAAGGGTGTTCGGAGCGTAGCGGTGCTTCAGATTTACTAGCTGGTTTATAGATGTATCGAAAGTAGCGGGTGTTAATTTATAGTCTATTTTTACTTGACTATTGTACTGACGATGGGCATAGATAGTTAAATCCTTTGACTGCAGTACGCATCCTTGAGATAACGTCACTAGGCTTGATGACGACATAGTATACGATGTGACATCATTGTTGCATATTGCCCGTAATGGACACGTATTACAACATATCACCAACCAGCTGTTCGGTAAATGTAACTCGATCCATGCGTCTTTACATGCTGCCTGTTGTACGTCACAAAGCGTGGTATTATGGTGCGACAGCAGTTTTGCTTCGCATGGAGCATTGTTATTATGCAAGTTGTAGGTCGGTAAGTTTTTTCTGCATAGGAAGTTGGTTGACCTTTGTTGTATACAATGCTGGAAGTCATCTTCGGTTAATAAGATGTAAACACTTTGTTTGAGATTAACAGCAATGTACTTTGTTGATATTTGTACATAAGTAGCTTGTTTAGCTGTCCTTATGGGTAATGGTATCGTTTTATAAATAACGTAGTCTTCGTTAGATACCAGTGGTATATGCGCTTCGAAAAGGAAATAGTTTTCTGTGACCCGTGCCTTTACATTAATCAGCTTGTAGAGATCCTTGATATTTTCCTTATAGTTTTTAATTGGAAATGCCACAGTCTTCGGGAGGTTTCCAGATATCTCCCCTAGTTGCTGAATCAAATTCGTGGGACTGATCAAATGGACATCTATGTGTCCTCGGTACACGTTGGTGAGAGTGTTAAACAGCAATTCTTGAAACGTCCGCAAGCTGTTTATCAGTAGATACGCTGTCAAGGAGGCTGAATTAATATAAGTTGTAGCAGATATTATTTCCATTCCCGTTTCGATAGAAGCTAGATTCAAGTTGGTTTGATTGACGAAGCTATCAATTATGTCAAACTGCCGCTTGATGTTGTTTTCGCTTTTCTTCAAGACTTGATTTTCCAGTTCTACAATAGATGTTTGGTTTTTAATCAAATCCAGCAGATAGTTCTCATTTGTTTGAAGAGACTGAATGTCATTTTTATATTTTTCAGCGAAGCGTTGATCCAGTATCCCAAACAGACTGTTAGCTACGTACCCGATCCCATCTATTAAGCCTCGTTTCTTACGGTTACCGAGATGTTTATGGGGATTGATCAGGATAGTGTTGTAATAGCTAAGCAGTTCCATTTCATGACCAAGCTGGTCCATTGTAGCTCTGCAATGTTGTAGTTTCGCATGGTAGCAGGTGGTTTTCAAATTTTCAAAGTAAGTTTCAATGCGACGAATGCCTTCCCAGTAGGCAGTTAAGTTATAATACATAATTAATATCCATTCGTCATGTTCTATTTGCATTTCACCGATTGTGTCATAGTAAACAGGGCGCTCCGGTTCCAAACTTGTAATTTGAGCACATGATGCGTTGCGCGCACTGTCAATGGCACCATTAGTTCCGGACACAAATGTAAACAGAGTCAATAGTACGGTTAAAAGTGAAGTGATTGTAAATTTGTTTCTTTTCGACCGCTTTTGTCTTTTCCTTTTCAAAGACTCCTTGCTCTTCTCGTCATCCCGCTCAGCTTGAATTTCGTTATCCAAAGGTAGCGGTGCCAGTTTGACTACAGGACGCTTGACGGTCCCCGCTTGAGTTTTGATAGTAGTGACTCGAACGTAGCCATCCGAGCCGGGATGTGTCTCCAAGACCCGTCCCATTGCCCATTTTCCAGGCGGAAGGTTATCCTCTTTCACCAGTACTAAGTCCCCTTCTTTTATGTTTCTCGTGGGCTTATTCCACTTGCTGCGAGTTTGTAATGTCGTTAAATATTCGTTAGACCAACTTTTCCAGTATTGATGAAACATGTGTTCGCACAATTGCCAGCGTCGACGTAAGTCAATGTTGTTTACATCATTGTAATCGGATAGTGGCATAGAAAGTATCGAGCTTCCTGTTATAAAATGTCCCGGAGTAAGGCAATTATAGAACTCTTCCGGATCTTCAGTAAGAGGACATAGAGGCCTTGAGTTCAAGCAAGCTTCGATCTTTGCCAAGAGTGTAGCAAACTCCTCATAGGTTAATTTTTGATTGCCTAAAACACGTCGCAAATGATGTTTCATTGATTTAACGGCGGCTTCCCACAGACCGCCTGCGCTAGGCCAAGCTGGAGCGTTAAAATGCCACACGACCTCCATTTTTGCTAACTCGCTGAAAATTTCCGGTGACATTATTTGTTTGAATAGTTCAAATTCCTGGCGAAGTACTTTTGCTGCTCCAACGAAGTTCGTTCCACAATCCGAGTACATATGCTTCGGTGTACCACGCCTCGCACATAGCCTTTGGAAAGCAGCTATGAAAGTTTCTGTGCTAAGGTCCGATACTAGCTCAATATGGACGGCTTTCGTAGCCATACATACAAATATCGCTATGTACCCTTTTGACGTTTTGACACCTCTGCCCTTGTTGTGTTTGACCTCCACGTATCCGGAGAAGTCCACTCCTGTATGTGTGAAAGGCCGGCTCGGGGTGATCCTATGCTGGGGTAAATCGCCCATCAGTTGGTGGCTATCTGTTTTGTTAAATCGGTGGCAGCGGACACATTTACGCAATATAGTTTTTACTGCTCTGTTCCCACCAACGATCCAGTATCGCTGTCTAATGTAAGCTAACGTTAGTCTAGCTCCTCCGTGCAGCGTGTGTGAATGTGCTTGTTCAATCAACAGTTGAGTATATCGTCCCGTATGTGGTATGATTATCGGATTTTTCATTTCAGTAGGCAGACTCGAGTACTTCAGACGACCTCCGACACGAATAATTCCTTCGTCATCCAAATAGGGATTCAGCTTGAAAATCGAGCTCTTCTTTAATAAAGTTTCATTCCTGTTAAGTTGATGAAATTCGGAATCGAACTGTGTTCGTTGCACATGAATAACAATACTTGAACTCGCTGCACTTAGTTCGCTTGTTGTTAAGTATGCAGTTTTCGATTTCGCTTTGTTGCGCATATTTGTTATGAAGCGTTGTATCCATGCGATGACTCGAGTTGTTTGTGTCAATGAACTGTATTTATTCATTAATTCACTTATTAAGTTGTGCTGATTATCATGTCCGTCTATGTTTAGATTGGCTTTTGCATGATTTATGCAACCAATATCCGTTTTGAAAGAAATAATGTTTTCAAAGTCTTCTAGTTTTGACAAAAAATCGGGGCCTTGCCACCATAAACTGAAGCTCATGAGTTTGCTTGGCAGTAGTCCTCTCGACGCACAGTCCGCGGGATTCTCTTCGGATTTCACATAATGCCATTGAGTAGCTGGAATTACGCGTTTGATTCTAGTAACTCTGTTAGCTACGTATGTTTCCCATCTTGATGAGTCACCTTGAATCCACGCTAAAACGACTTGCGAATCACACCACGCTTGTACAGATATGTCGAACCCAGATAGTGCTTCTTTAGTTTTTTCTGTTAGGTCAGCTAATAACTGGGCGCCGCAAAGTTCGAGTCTTGGCAATGTTGTTTTTTGTGTTAGTGGTGCCACTCTTGTTTTTGCGACGAGTAAGGATATCACTGGTTGGCCAACTTCATTTATCACCCGACTGTAGATCAGACAAGCATACGCCTTCTCGCTTGCATCACAGAAGCCGAGTAATTCGACCCGTTTTTGCATATCACCGACCCATCTGTTGAGCCTTATGTTCTTGATGTACGGCAGTTCATTTTTTAGTTTCAGCCATTTAGCTTCGATATCACTTGGGACCTTGTCGTCCCAACCAAGTTTACTAATCCAAAGTGTTTGAAATAGTAATTTGGCTTTGACTGTTATTGGAGAAAGCCAACCCAGTGGGTCGTAGAACTTAGAAATCTCCGAGAGTAGTGATCTCTTCGTAAGATTTTTTGCTTGATTCACAGGCCAGTTGAAGTAAAAGGTGTCGTTGTTAGGGTCCCAACCAAGTCCTAATGTTTTGTTGGATTCTTCTGATTTAAATCAAAGGTATTTTGATTTGCTATTTGATCTTCGTTTAAGTTTTCTAGCAAGGCTCGGTGATTACTCGTCCATTTGCGCAGGTTCATTCCCCCACCTCTCAGTAGTTCAATCAGGGATTGTTGTAGGTGTTGCGCTTCCTGGATGCAATTATGACCGCTTATGACGTCATCGACGTAGCATTCCGTTTGCAGTATTTTGGCCGCTGCTGGATGTTGGTTCCCGTCATCTATGGCTAGCTGTTTTAATGTACGCATAGCGAGCCAAGGTGCACATTTTGTTCCGTATGTAACTGTGCATAGCTGGTAGTCAAGAAGCGGTTTATCCCGTGAGTCTCGCCAGATTATCCGTTGAAGATCTTGTTGTTCTTCTGACATCCATATACAACGATACATCTTCTCGATGTCAGCCGTGAAAACGTATTTGTACGTTCGCCACTTCAGGATTAGAGCTTGTATATCTTGTTGTAAATTTGACCCTTTTTCCATAAGGCTGTTTAAGCTATAACCACTTGAAGTTTTTTGCGATGCGTTGAATACAACTCTCAATTTGGTTGTTGTTGAATTTTCCCGCAAGACTCCGTGATGAGGTAAATAACAGCTATTAGTTGATAAATGAGACGAAAGTTTCATGTGACCGAGGTCGATATATTCTTTAATGAATTTTCTATACATGTCTGAAAGTTTTTGATTTTTGTCGAGTTGCCTCTCCAATTGTAGGAATTGTGAAATTGCCACTGATCTAGATGATCCCAGTTTTTCTTCAAAATTTGGTATAAAGGGCATTTTCACGATGTATTTCCCATCTTGTGATCGTTGCACAGTTTCTGTATAGAATTTTTCGCACTGGTCGTCCTGGGGTATGTCTTGAGTGTGCTGAATAGCTTCCGTTTCCCAAAATTTAGTTAAATCGTCTAAGTTGAAAAGAGTTACGTTGCAGTTAAAAGTTTTCATTTTCCCGCACAAAATCCACCCTATTTGCGTTTGTTGTGCAACGGGAGATTGGTCATTGCCTTTCAGGACACCATCCAGAATGATTTCTGAATATACTTCTGCCCCTAGTAGTAGGTCAATTTGGCGAGAGATATTAAATTCTGGGTCCGCAAGTTTCAAATTTTTCAAATGCGGCCATTCAAACTTCTCAAAAGTTGTAGTTGGTAAGTTATTTGTAAGCTTCTTCATAATAAGTGCATGTGTTGTAAAGTTGTAATCGGAGTGAATCGATGTGCAGGTAAAGTTCAGTTGTCCCCTGCATTCTCCAGAGACCGTTCCGATTCCAGTTACACATGCGTTGACCTTTTTACGAGGAAGCCTCAGCAGTTGCGCAGCATTTTCAGTAATAAGATTCACCTGCGAACCTTGATCTAGCAGTGCTCGAAGTTTGACATAAGTCCCATCTATAGATTTGACTTTCAGCTGTACTGTAGTAAGTAAAACTTCCATATTACTTGTTATATGATTAGACGTTTGCTGTTGAGATGACGACGAATTTTGTTCATTATTGTTTTTTCTCTTGGATATGGCTGAGTTTTTCTTGTCTGGATTGTGCAATAATGTGTGGTGTTTCAGATTGCATTCTCGACAAGTTTTTGTAGATTTGCACACATCGTTTCCGTGGCTAAATAAACAATTTTTACACAGCTGTAGTTTTGCAACTGTGTCATTCCGTTTGGCAAAGTCCATTTCTAGAAATTTGTCACATTGCATTAAAACGTGACTTTCGTTGCAATGTGGGCATTTTTTGTGCCCTGCGTGATAGTTATTAGTTTTATTGTAATAACTATGTTTTTTCGTTGGGGTTTGCTTGCTGAATTTCCAGTTAGAAGTTTTGTCCGTTGAAGTTGTTTGACACCCTTTCTTGGCAGATTTCATTGTTTCGTATGCCATAAATTGAGTCTCAAGAAAGTATAGGAAATCTTGTAGACTTTGTAGCTCCCGATGATCTTGCAATTCCTTTATGTAGTCACTGAGCGTCTTGGAGTCTAGTTTCTGTGACATAATATGCACAATAATTGGACCCCACGATGACGTATCAATGCCAATGTTTGAGATACCGTTCAAGCATTCGGTAACGACGTCATGCATTTTCTTCAAGTTAGCGGAGTCTGGATGCTGTATGGTGGGAAGATTTAGCATGCTGTTCATGAAAGATGTGAACTGGAGACGACGATTGTCATACCGCTGATTTAAAATGTCCCAACAAGAGTTATAATTATCGGCGCTAATGGTAAGATGTTGCACCAGTCGCTCAGCTTCCCCTCGCAGCTTGGTTTTAAGATGCTGCATTTTCTGCGCGCTGTTGATCATAGGATTTTTGTGAATTGCCTCCACAAATAAGTCCTTGAACGAAATCCACTGACTGTAGTTGCCAGAAAATTCAGGAATCTCGATCTTGGGTGCAGACTTCTCGTAGTGGACCGTGGTCCAAATTTTGGAGTTTAGATGTTTCTTTAATTCATCGTACTGTTGTTCTACATCCGCAAACATCTTGTTGTACCTTTCGTTAGAACCCTTTACTTTGAAATCAATTTCCCAGTGCAGTTTATCAATTGGCTCCCATTTTGATTTCAAGGTGGTCAGATGATCATCTAATTCCCATTTTTCTGAAATAGATGCGCTGTTGTTGATCTTCGACATTATGCGATATATAGCGTTAAAATTACATTCCTGTTTGTTCATTAACAGTTGAATGTTATCATCGACTGGAAGTTCAGTTTCTGCTGACGTCCCACTTAAATCAAAACTTACGTTTTGTTTTGGTTTTTCTAAGTCGGACAATCTGTTCATAATGTCTGTTTTAGTCGTCAAGTACAATTCCTTTGTTTTTCCGTAGACATCATTCGTGAAGTAGAACAAAGTTTTATCTTCTACTTCTAGTACTAAAGTTGCATGCCTGCTGTCGAAATCCTTCCATTGATCTTCCAGCGATGACAAGCGTTTGTTCAGATAGTCCACGTTTTTACGGGATGAAGAATCCTTGCGATAGTTGGCACACAAGGTCTTGATGTTATCGAAGCATGTTGACTGTAGTTCCAGTTTATCCATGTCGATGAGTTTTAGTTAAAAGTGCGCAGATAACTCACTCAGTTCACGGCGACAGGTTACCGCCTTTTAGTTGATGTAATTGTGGTAGCTCGCAGTCACGTAGTTGACGGCAACTGGTGAGCGTTGGTTAGTTGTTGTAGCTCGTAGTCACGTAGTTGACGGCGACTGATGAGCGTTATGTGGTTGGTCTAGCTCGTAGTCACGTAGTTGACGGCGACAGATGAGCGTTTGTTAGCGACCAGAAGACCGTAGTTTGCAGACCTCTTCCAGTAGTCGCTTTGGGATACTCCGTGTGGTTGTACTCTACCTACGATATGTGCGCCTTCTCAATACAGCTGGGGCGACCCGCTTCTGGGAGACCAGCTGAACCGATTCGCTATCGTATATAGATGTACTAAACACAGAGATTTATCCGGCTCGAAGGACCATAAAATGTACGGTTCGTACACTTGCAGATTGTAGTTAGTTGGTTGAGTGTGAAGAGAAGAGAACACGAAGTTGTTGTCACAGAAGTTAAGTTATATTTGATAGTAATTATACACAAGTTTATCGATATTGACGATTCCTTTCTCTTAAGTAGTTTATGTTATGAATGACAAATGCACACTGACCCGTGTGTGTAGCAACAATGTACTTATAATTAGGTAAAAGTGACGCGCGCTCGTGCCGACCGCAGTGTCATCAAAAAGTATGTACAGTTGAAGACCGTACAAACGTGTTGGATGGCTGCTTAGCCAAGCCAGTACCACGGTTGAATCAGTCCAAGCTCGTAAGTTAGATTTCGGAATGTTTAAAACTATTGATACTTCCTGTAATAATTTAGCTACTAAGACAGCTCCACACAATTCGAGTCTTGGGATGGATACTTGCTTAATTGGAGCTACTTTGGTCTTGGAAGTAACCAAATGAATGTGCACGTCTCCTGATTCGTCAACAACCCGTATATAGACCACAGCAGCATAAGCCTCATTAGATGCATCGCTGAAGCCATGAAGTTCCACGCTGCTGTTTTCCTTGACATTAATCCATCGAGGAAGTCGACATTTGGTAAGTTCAACTAGTCCTGCACGGTAAGTAATCCATTCGTTTAATAGTGTTGATGGTAGTTTATCATCCCATTCTATTCCTGCAAGCCAAAGTTTTTGAATCATAATTTTAGCTTTTATGATTGCTGGTGATATCCAACCCATTGGATCAAACAATTTCGCAATATCAGAAATTACTTTCCTTTTTGTTACAGGTTCCGAGATTGATGGTAGCTGAACGGAGTACTCGAAGTTATCAGTTCGTCGATTCCAGGTAAGTCCCAATATTTTAATAGTTTCACTTTCTTTTAGTTCTAGATTGCTTGTTAATGCTTTGCTTTCCTTGGTTATTTCCTTATGTAGTTGATCATCATTGCTTGCCCATTTCTGTAGTTCAAAACCTCCCTTGCTTAGTAGTTTAGTCATTTCTGAGAATATTTGTTTGCCTTCTGAAATACTTGTACAGCCAGTTATAAGGTCATCCATGTAAAAATCGTGTAAAACCCTTTCAGATGCTAGTGGGAATTGAGCTCCTTCATCATAAGCGACTTGATGAAGCGCTCTTACTGCCAGGTATGGAGCAGAAGCAGTCCCAAATGTTACCCGTACTAAACGCAAGTGTTGTATCTCTTTTTCAGAGTCTGATCTCCACACAATGCGTTGATAATCTGCATCTTGTTCTGACACCTTAATCTGTCTGTACATCTTCACGATATCAGCTACTAAGCAAATAGGATGAAGCCTCCACCTTATGAGGATGTGTCTAAGATCATCCTGTAATCTTGGTCCTACCATAAGGTTACTGTTCAATGAAACACCATTGTTGTCACGACTAGAAGCATTAAATACAATCCTGAATTTGGTCGTTGTTTTATCTTCTCTAACTACTTCATGATAAGGTAAGTAAACCGCTTCTGGTTTATCAATTTCTTCTGGAGGTACTAGTTCCATATGACCGAGCTTTAAATATTCTAAAATAACTTCCGAATATTTAGTTTTTAAATCCGGTGATTTTAAAAAACGTTTTTCTAACGATAATAGTCTCTTAACAGCAATGTTCCGCGAATTTCCATATTTACTGCTCGGGTCATCATCTTTAAAAGGCAACTTTACAATATACCTACCAAAACTATCGCGTTTAGTGGTTTTCTCAAATATTTCCTCACAACGGTTTTCTTCTGGAGTTAATTGGTTTTTGCTCAGAATGAAGTTATCAGATTCGAGCTCCCAGAATTGTTTAAGATTAAAATCTTCATTGCAAATGTTAGTATGCATACTGGTGATAGTACTATTGCAGGGAATAGAATTGGTTTCACTATCACTCACTTTGCCAGATAAAATCCAACCCAGCCTGGTGCTTTGGGCCATCAGTGTTCCTGGAGGACCTCTAATCAATCCTTCAGTTAGAATTTGGCAATATACCTCTGCACCAAGCAAAAGATCGATTTTGTTTGGTATGTTAAACTTCGGATCTGCTAACTTCATTACTGGTAAGTTGGGCCACAGCTGGACGACAATTTTTCTTTCAGGTTGAAATGAAGTTAATTTCCGAAGGACGTATGTTTTGACATTTATGGTAAAGTTAGGATCTTGGATAGATTGTAGTTTGATATATACTACATGTTTACAATTGAGAGAAGCGTTGGCCTCTCCCCCCACTCCTGATATAACACTGTTGCATGTAATCTTGTTAAGTCCAAGTAATTGAACTGCAGACTCCGTTATGAAGGATGCCTGTGATCCCTGGTCCACTAGAGACCTCAGTGTTATATAAGATCCTGTGTTAGTTTCTGCTTTTACTAAAGCTGTTGCTAGTACAACCTGATGATTTTTGTTAGACATACTACTACTAGTTGTACAAATGTTTCTTACCTCGGTCTCGTTCTTCGATGTTGTCGCAGTTGCAACAACATTGGTACTATCAACTGATTGTTCGTTCGGTTCATCAGTTGGCTGGTTATTGTTATTCGAATGCAGCAACGAATGGTGTTTTCTTTTGCAAATTCTGCATCTAGTGGGCAAACGACACGAAGTGACCACATGATTTGCGCCTAAGCAATTGAAACACAAACCTGAATTTTTGACAAAGTTACGACGAGCTGACAAATCTTCTTTAGCAAAATCCTTACAATTCCCTATCTTATGATCAGTGCTAGAACAAAAGCTACACACAGATGGTTTATTTTCGTTAACATTTTTTACTACGTGATGTGACTTTGAGTTAGTGCTCTTTTCTGCTTTAGTAGATAAAAATTCAAGTGACCTAAATCTAAGCTCCAAAAAATCTAAAAACTCTTGTAACGTAGGCAAATCGTTAGCTGAACTACAAATCTTAGCTTCCCATTGTTTGCGAGACTCATTATCTAATTTAGAACACAGTATATAAATAACAATAATATCCCAATTTTTTATATCAAGACCTTCGTTTTTTAATGCATTAAGGCATTCATTACTTATGTCGAAAAGTTCTTTTAACGAATTCGATGACTCTGTCGTTATGCATTTTTGACTGAAGAATCTTTTCAAAATACAATTTATAATGAACCTCTTATTGTTGAATCTGTGCTCCAAAAGATTCCAACTGGTCAAATAGTTCTCACTAGTAATAGGTAGGTGTCGCAACAATTGTTCAGCTTCTCCGGTAAGATACGTTTTTAGGTAATGTAGTTTTTGCACGTTATCTAATGATTGGTTCTTGTGTATCAATGTTTGAAAGAGATCCCGAAATGTTGACCATTGAGAATAGTGACCCGAAAATGTAGGTATTGTAATTTTAGGCAATTTCACGGCAGTCGGAGTTGTTGTATTACTGATTTCCGCAGCAGCAGAAGTAGTTCTCTTCTGTAAACGATCTTTTAAATCAGTTTTATAATCCATGTATAACTCTTCCGCCTGACCATACATTTCACTGATGTACTCTGACTTCTCATAGTCTGACTGTTCAATTTTGGAAACTATTTTACTATGATTCTCTTCAAAGGCCAACCATTGTTTTTCTAAAGACTCCAATCTTGTTTCTACGTAGCTTTTGGTAATTCTTTCTTTAGGGGACTTTTTGAAGTTAATGTATCCTCTTTGTAAAAATTTACACCCTATTATAAGGGTGAGGATCGTGTTGGAGCACCATAAAATATTAGTTCCTGATTTCCCCATAACGTATGTGTGTCGCTTCAGTATTTACATAGGTTCTTTATCAGAAAAAATCACTAATGACCAATTTTATTTTTTTGATGGATTTTGCAATCCTTGGTCTGGCTTCTTTATATAGAGTTGCTTTTAATAATAACATAAAAATCTCACGGGTAAAATGGAACGCTTATGTCAAAATGAATGTCATGTAGTCTATGAAGTAAATCTATGGTCACTGAACTGTCAACAATAAAAAGTTAAACCACGTTTTACGACAAGTCTGTTATTTATTTTAAAATATCACGAAAATCCAGCACGATATTTTAAAACTCTTTGCATAGCTTTATGGATATCAACTTGCAATCTGAGTAATGAATCCATTTTTATTTTTTAAGTTTATTCCGGAATTAATTCAAATTATTAATGTTTTCTTCAATAAATTTCTATGTTCCAAATTTTCGAAAAAAATTCTAAGTCCAAAAATTTGTGAAAATTTTCTAAGTCTTTAATTAAACACTTTGCCGAAATTGAGCATGGATTCCCCGTCTAAACTCGTTTTGCTTAGAAATTTTACAAGTCCAACTATTGCAAAATTTTTCTAAGTCCTAGTTTTTTTTTTTTTATCACTTTGTTAAACTTTTAAGAGTACTCACAGTTTGTCCTTGATTTGCACAGTTAACACAACACTTCACTAATTATCCGATAGGGGGCGCCACTGTCGCACTTTTACTTAAACTCAATCCGTCTTATTCCAAAACGCCGACTAAATATAGTACTAGGATTAGTTCTAGGTTTAAACCATGGACTAAGAAAAACCTTATTACAAAATGAAGTTTAACACTAGTCCTTGTACTATCTATGGTACTAAAGATAAACCCGCGAGACCCCTAGTTTAACTTCGGTACTAAAGCTATTAAAATTTGAGGTTAGCTGTCAGAAATATATTGTGTATTTTTTTATCATAAAATTGTTAAAATGGATATTGAAATGATTGACGATATGGATTTGGAAGATTTGGACATATTAAAGACGTCTCGGCGATCGTACAGACATCGCCATCGTGTGAATCCATTTAAATTGAGTGACGAAGACTATAAAATAAAAGTACAGGTTCACAAAACGGTTTGGACAAAAATTAGTGGATGTTTTACGTGATGATTTAGCTTATGACTCTCGAGGAATGCAAGAGGCTTGTTGCATTACGCAACTGGGCTCGTCATGAAGTAAGTAACCTTGGTCAAAGCTAACATTTATCAATAAACAAAATCCAAACATGTATGTAATAGGTACCTATGTATACTAACATTATTGTTTTATTCGTAGATTCAAGACGATACTGCTGATTTATGTGTCTCAACCAGTTGTCAGCCAAACATGTGAAAAGGTAGCAGAGATTTTATCGCGGATGTCTCGAAGATACATAAAAATGCCTACTACCATAAATGAACAGGAGAAAGGCATAAGGAAATTCCACAGTACCTATTGCTAATTTTCCTACAGTAATTGGAGCAATAGACTGCACTCATATCAGAACAAAAGTAAATGCTGATGGGGGTCAGTTGTATATTAATAGAAAAGGATTTTCTTCAATTAATGTACAGGTAATCTAAATTTGGCTGTCTCAATTTTATTGTTAAATGATTTTAGTTTGATCCAAAATGCTTCTCACAGTATAAAACTTATTTGATTGATTACCTTAATTACCAATGTCATATTATAATAACAGAGAGGAATGTAAGGTTCTAATAAGCTGTCACTTTTCAGGTGGTTTGTGATGCTGACTTGAAAATCATGGACATTGTTACCAGATGGAGTGGCAGTGTACATGACTCCAGGATATTTCGAGAATGTAGACTAAAACAGAGGTGTGAGGCTGGCGCTTTCTCTGGAATATTGTTGGGTGACAGTGGCTATCTTTGTACTCCATATTTATTTATACCATTGCTTAACCCCACAACACCACAAGAAGAGAGGTATAATAGAAGCCACATCCGTACCGGGAACACATTGGAAAGGTGTTTTGGTTTGTTAAAGCAACGGTTTCGTTGCCTATTATGAGGCATGTTTGGGGAAATTGAAACAGCAAAAAAAAACAAATTGTTGCATGCGCTGTCATCCACAATATTGCCATTGATATGAAGGAATATCTGTTCCCTGGCGAAGAAGATAACACAGAGCAATCTTCATCTAGTGAACCTTTAGTACAAAGGTATATTCCAACTTCTGTTAGGGGAAATATTAGAAGGCAGTTTATTGAAACTCATTTTCAGTAAAAAAATCTTATAACTTTTTATTACCTATTGAAGAAAATCATAATTTATAATCACTTCCTATGGGTTTTAATTATATGAGAAACCTTTATTTATTTATATATCTGCAGCAGATATAAGTATGTACCTGAAAATAACAATTTCACAAATCAGAATATTTACAAACTTGTTAATAATTATGATCTAAAACTAAACCATAGGTTACTTCAATACAGTAATTCACATCAGCTGTATATAGGGGTGAATTTGTGACAATTTTATTAAATTTTACATAACTATGTCATTATGTCGACAATACCTATCATTTTTTACCTAACGATATTTTTTAATTAAATGTTGTATGAACTCTATATGAAATTTTATTTACCACTGCATCACTATCGTAATCATTAACTTCAATGACGAAATCGTGAGGAGCAATCGCCACTACTTCTAAGTCCTCAGGAGAAGGTGATGGCGGTTTTTCGCCACCGCCTGTCTGACTTATTGCTCTTCTATAGCTGGATAAGTTGGATTTAGCGGACAACTTCATTCGTTTCCAGGCCAATTTCAGTTCTTCTGACCGAGATTTACCCATTAGCTCATTAAACCTAAAAAAAAATAAGCTTATTAATATCACTAGACAATAACATAGGTAAATAGGTACTATTGTTCAATAAACACAACAAAATCAGTACCTATGTACTTAGTCTGAATATTCTTCCACTCTTTTATTTTCTGCATATTCACGGAAGTTTTTGTAGATTTGTCTGCAATTATATGCGCTGATTCAGCAATTAGTTGACGTAATATTTCCTATAAATGAAAGCAAATTCACGTTAAGTACATAGTCGAAATAAGATGACACAAACACAAAACATTACCTCTACTAATCATTAAAAATTCCATGTTTTACTAACTTTTTCTTCAATGCTGCAGTTTTCACCCCGTTTTTTCTTTTGTTGTTCCATTTTTTATTGCAGTCAGACACAACAAATAATATAAAAAAAACGTGAGAATAATATTAAAAAAGACTCAAGTTAGTATTCGATTTCGTATCTTTCGCGCTCTACCGCCTCCTGTAAGTCGCTCCATTTCATGCTAGAGGTGTTAAAAAATATGACAACTTGATTATAAAAAGCTCGTCAAAATACAAGTTGTGCTTGTTCACTATATTGTAACATAAACAAAGAACAATTTATGATATAATTTTGTGTTGATACATAATTATTTAAGCATTTCAAGCGTTATTAAAATAACAATATTTAGACGAACGGAACGTTACTTCAACTGGAGACTGAATGAACGAATGAAAGAATGCCATTTAGGTTTTTTATCTGTGGGTAATATTTAAACCATGGATTTTCTTTGGTACTAGCTAATCCTCGAAAAGTCTTAGTTTTGTAATAAGAACAAATTTTAATCCTGGTACTAGCTTTATTACCGTAACAAACCTAGATCTTATAGTCCGGGTTTAAACCAGTACTAAGTCAAACTTTTGTAATAAGACGGAATGAGTCTTATTACAAAAACAACGCAAAACCCTGGTTTAGACCAGGACTATCAAGTCTAGGCTTAAGTGCAAAACCAAGGTTTAAAATTATCCGTATTACAAAACATAAATAAACCTCAGACTTCTTAGTACCGTCCTTTGAACCGTGGTCCAAATACCAACCACAGATTAATACAAATTTCATTCGTTCACCATGATATCATTCGATTGCAACGTTCCGTTTTACCAGAAAATAGAATTTATTGATAATTGTTTATGATTAATTGATGTTTAGAGATGTTAAAAAAATTTATATATCGGTATTTTTATAGATCTAAATATAAGTCATTTCCTAATACTGCAGTTTGATTTTTTAAGTATTTATTATTTTATTGGGTTCTTCTCTTACGTAACATCTAAAGCGCGTAATGAAACGTAACATTCTCGCGCGTCATTTATGACAAGTGTATTAATTAATTTTTGGAATTATTACGAAGTTTCGTTTTGTTTTTAAGTATTTTTAGAACATTTGCCTCTTTTTAATAATTTCAACTTCTTTAATAATGTTAATATTACCAGTGTATGCCGAAATAAAGTATGTTTTGGATAAGTATGTCAGGCAATATACCACGGGAACATGATATCGAAATTAAAAGTATTGATCTAGGATATAAAATATGTAATTAAACAGCAGTTTTGTGTGAGATAGTAACAAACATCCACACATTCAGCCACATAAACCTACAGATACATTACTATCAGTATTAAGATGTGTTGTGATCAGGGTTGCCACCTTTAGTGGAAAAAAAAACGGGACGATCGGGCATCCATAAGAGACGTTCGGAGTTCGGTGAAAAAAAAAATTACTCATGAGACAGTCAAAGGAAAATGAAACTTTATTTTGTGTTTTTATTTGTATTTATTTTATATAATTAATTTTTCCATACGTATTTCTTGTTGTTACGAGCCGCTTTTATTAAATCTATATCATTTTTGTATTTATTTATGAAGTTAGTCTGAACAAGACATGTGAATATTCAAAGAAATTAGCAATTCTGCTTTTATCAAATCTACTGAGCATCGATTTCTTTGCTTATGACCATTTCATGGTCTTTAGTGAAAATACGCGCTCAACGTATTTGAAGGAGGTATGCTCAAAGCACGAGATACAACACTAAATAATGCGTTCAACTTTTGCTAAAAAAATCGGGACAAAATCGATAGGCCGTCGGGACGCGGGACAATGTCTTCGAAATCGGGACTGTCCCGGAAAAATCGGGACGGGTGGCAACTCTGGTTGTGATGGTAGATGTAGCAACAAAAGAAACTTATTATAGGTGTATTTTAGGAGACACAGGGCATTTCATATTGAATCGTTTCTTAATAAGTACACTATTTTATTGCTAGGCGTTTATTAAAGCTATACTATTGCTGAAATCTATTAGATAGGTATAATTCCATGAAGGGATTGACTCGAACATGATTCTGTTGTGTCGGAGTAACGTTTCAAACAACTCGCCGGCTTCAATATCCTCATCATCAATTAAATCGATCATGTTTTAGGTAAAAATACCACAAAAACAACAACACAATGAAAAATATGCAATGAAAAATTGACACAACTTTGACAGCGACGACTTAGACCATTGCTAAACTAGGGGGCGGCGGGGTTTAAAGTTAGACCTTGGTTTAGTCCACGGTTTAACGCAAAACCACGTTTTGTAATAACGTTTTTGTGTAAACCATAGTTTTACGTGATTTAAACCTGGGTTTTTAGTTAGACCTCGTTTTGTAATAAGGCGGAATGCATCCGTTGATCCGGCTCCGGTTGGACCATGAATAAAACCAGCGGTTACTTGTATGAACGAAGACAATTTAATCAATTTTTTTTTTTTTTTTTTTTGTGTATGGCATCTCGCAGGTCAACCTCTAATAGGTTGTGTACTGCTCAACCGGACTTTTCTGTGGATGCCTTAAGAATTTAAGGCCTCCAGCCAGGGCACAATTTAATCATCAATTTTTTTTTTTTTTTTTTTTTTTTTTTTGTGTATGGCATCTCGCAGGTCAACCTCTAATAGGTTGTGTACTGCTTAACCGGACTTTTCTGTGGATGCCTTAAGAATTTAAGGCCTCCAGCCAGGGCAACAACTTAGTTAATAAACTAAGCGACCACACGCTAAGGGCACCCCCTTTGGGGTACGGACCTCGGCTTAGGGTGTCGCTGGGAGGGCAGCAAGGGACAGGCTGGATCTTAGTTGATTATTTATAGGACTAGTTTTATAGCTAAGGCTCAGCACGCGGGCTGGCTTTGCAAGGGTCGGGGGGGGCATTGACTTTGGCGTCGCGGCGGACGACCTCGGCGGCGAGGACGGAAGGACGGTGTCGATCTTTGTTTATGTTTCTTCAAAGTACTGGTGTCCCTATTACTCTCTTGTAGGATAGTGATGGGATCATCAGGAGCGGTGAGTGGGTGCCTTGGGCGGCGAATCTTACTGATTCGGGAGGGGACATAATTTGCTGCCGCTGCGATGAGCGGGTTCGGGTGCCTGACGGCGGAATCAAAGTACCTTTTTGAAAGGCGCTTCATAAACTGAACTATTGTAGGGATTTTTAGGTCTACGTGGAGGTTGTCGTTTCGGACATAGAACGGCGCTCCCGTGATCTTTCTAAGAAGCCGGTTTTGAATAACCTGCAACTTATAGAGATGGCGGGGGTGGGCTTGAGAGAACACAACGCATGCGTACGTCATGATTGGACGGATCACAGTAATGTACAGCCTCAGTTTGCACCTAAGTGACAATCTGCATTTGGCTGTGAACATGTAGTGGAGTCTGCTTACGGCAAAGGCAGCTCGGTCTCGCACTATTTTGATGTGAGCGCGAAAGTTGAGGCGACTGTCAAGAGTCACTCCTAGGTACTTGGCTCGCTTCTCCCAGGGGATAGGCATGCCGTACATAGTGATCGGAGTGGGGAGGGGGGGGAGGATGCCCCTACGCGGACTTGTGAAAAGAACCGCTTGACTCTTGTCAGGGTTAACCTCGATCCTCCATTTACGGAACCAGTGACCGAGGTCATTGGCTGCGGATTGAAGCTTATTAGCTATTGCGGTTGGACTAGTGCCCGAGGTGTACAGGGCAGTGTCGTCCGCGAACAGAGCTAGTTGGGTCTTTTTACTATTGGGCATGTCACTGTTAAACAGTGAGAATAATAGGGGGGAGACCACGGCGCCCTGGGGGACACCGGCTCGTATGGGGCGGGGGGCTGAGAGCGCATCCCCTACTCGATAGCGGAAAGTACGGTTTGACAAGAAGTCTCGTATGATGAGCACGAGACGGTCTGGCACACCCATGTGATACAGCTTGTATAATAAGCCATTGTGCCAGACTTTGTCAAAAGCTTTCGCTATATCGAAAAATACTGCGCCCGTCATAGTGCCGCGTTGGAATCCAGCGCTAATATGTTCCACTATGCGGTGCACCTGATGTATACACGAGTGTCCGGTCCTAAAGCCGAACTGCTCGTTTGGGATGAGGCCTTTAGCTTCGACGTGATCCTTGAGACGCTTATAAATAAGTTTCTCATAGATCTTGCCAAGAGCAATGAGGAGGCTGATGGGGCGGTAACTGGTGGGCTCAGACTTGGATTTGCCTGGCTTGGGGATACCTATTACCGTGGCCTCTTTCCACGCTTGGGGGAAGATATTGTTGCTCAAAGCACCATTGAAGATGGCGGTTAATAAAACAATGAGCTGAGCGGGGAGGAGTTTGAAAACCCTATTGTTGATACCGTCAGACCCAGGGGCTTTTCTGGGTCGAAGTCCTTTAATGATGTCATGCACTTCGTCAGGAGTGACTGGTGGCAGAGGATCATCGGGGTCTTCTACTGGGGGGAGTGAGGTCCTACGTCCGATTTCAGAGTCTACCATGCGAAGGTGACTATCGTCCACAGGTTGGGAGCTGGGGGAGCACTGAGCTTCCAGACTGTCGGCTAGGCACTCGGCTTTTTCAGAATCGTCAAAAGCGACGCTCTTATCGGGTCTGATGAGAGGAGGCATTGCTGCCTCTTCAGTGGCTCGCAGCTTTCTTTGCAATTGCCAGAAGGCCTGGTGGGTGGGTTCGAGTTCGGCTAGCATGTCATTCCAGCTACTCTCACGAAACTCAGCAATACGTTTCTTAACAGCACGCTGTAAGTTGCGCATGTGAGCTTTGTTAGAGTCGCATGGGAATCTGCTGTAAGCACGGATAGCCGCGTTCTTCTCGGTTAACAGTTCACGTACGTCAGCGGGTAGTTTCCAGCGATGATCGCTCTTCACTGGGACTTCCCGTGAACAATCCTTCAGTACGGATTGAACGTGATCTGTAAACGAGTCGATCGCGGCCGTCGTGTCAGCGACTGAGTCGAACTGGTCGGGGATGGAGTCCAGTTTAGTCTTGTGTAGTTCGCGAACGAACTAGTTCGAAAGAACTGCTCCCACAGATGAACTAGTGAACTAGCTCCCACATTTTCCGCTCCGTAGTTCAGTAGTTCGGACAGAATGAAAGAGATCGACTGAACTAAGATCGTTGCACGGGAGCGGGACAGCACTACACTATAATACTCCCGTTCGCTCACCGATCGTGCGCGCATCCCGTTTCGTACACTTTACACAAATTGTCGCATGCAGCAGGAACCGTATATATAAGAGCGAACAAAAACAAACTAAATCTGAAATCTCTTTGCGAGCGAACGATTTGATCGCTCTTGATCGGTCGGTCTCTATTACGAGCTAGGAACTAACGAACTAGAAGAACGAACTAGTTCGTTGAAGAGCGGAGAACTAGATTGAGCGCTCTCGGTAGTGAACTAGAATGCCCAAGACTAGTCCAGTTGAGGTGACGTGGTCGATTTCAGCTTTTCGCTTACTTTCTTCCAGTCAGTTTTCAGCTGGGTCATAGGGGGCTGGTCGGGGTCAGAAGGACCCGTTCGGGGTGTTAAGTGCATTTTAATCATCAATGAATTTTAGGTCCTTATATACTTTTCGTGGTAACGAAACCATATCGCGATTCAGAAAAACTAACAACGCCATCTAGTTACACATCAAGTACTAAAATAGGTAAATATATCGAAATAACTTAAACGTAAGATTGTACAGTCACCGACTTCCGAAAGAAAAGTTTTGAAGGTTATTTTACCCTTTTTTGTGGTTGTTTTTGAAGGCGGTTACATTTTTTTTTGAAAAAGTTTATTTAAAGTACTACTTAGACTGCGCTCTGTAACGAAACCATAGCGCGATTCAGACAGGTACAACGCCATATATCGAGCGCGCATACAACATTTATCGCAATACAATGGAGTTTTAGCTTTATTAATTTAATGAATTATGAACTTTATGTATTAATTTTTATTAATTATAGTCTATGTATTACATTTATATTATTCTTTTCTATTCTATGTATGCATAAACCACGAACAAAGTTAACAATGCAGTCAAAATCCATACACAATGTTCTTGCCAAACCGCAAATATAAAATTGTTTTCTATGGTATATTATTTTTTAATGTTTTTATAATTTTTCCTTTAGATGTGGCTACTGACCTATCTTGGTGCAAAATTTGAAGTTTCTAAGTCTGCTAGAAGTACCTTAGATTTTTGATGATCGGTCAGTGAGTGAGTGACAAAATGGTGTAACTTTGATCGACTGTAACTCCTAAACTATTAATTCAATTGACATGTAATTTCGAACTTAAGCTTGTTTTAATGCCTACTATTATTCACCGAAAACCTAAACTCCTAGCTTAGTCCACGTCGAAGATATAGGGGGGGCGAAACAGCCGCGAATCGCTTCGAGAAAAGATGGTACGGCCGTGCCCGTTTTGCTCGAGACTTGGCGGGGCACTGCCGTGCCCTCAGATCATTGAACATTGTTTTGAAACCTCTTGACAGCGGAAAGATTTGACATTAAGTAAAGACATTAGGTTTGACACAGGTTTTTTTTTAAATAAACTTTTTTCATGGCTTTTTATTTGTGCCAGCATGACAGACGTTCGTTTAGGAACGCAGTCAAATCAAACACAACGTTATGGTAATAAGTTTAATTATTACGCCATTTATCTAACTGAATATTAACTGTTTCTGCAGTTCCTTTGTATTGCGTCATAAATTGAACAATATTAAAATTTTAAATGCCCAAAAATCACTTATTTTCTATCAAAAATCCAGTTTCTGGACGAAACATTCATTCAAGAGTACGATCATTCGTTCTATTTTTCCCGTCCCTATTTACGTTAGTATGACGTCACCAACGTTTTCGTATCGCGCCCTCGGTACGAATTCGGAAGTGCTTCGTGCTTCCGACTTTCGTTGTATTCCGTTATTGTATCGACGGCACGATACGGTGGCGACACGAAACCTTCAAATATTCGTGCTAGGGGTACATCGACTTTTAATTAAGGCCTATCTAGACATGATCTAGACGAAGCAAGAATTGGATGCGAGTTGCATCTCGCGCACAATGTTGACTACCTACATTTTTTTTTTAATTTAATGATAGGTTCGCGTTTGACCACTTTCACGCCTGATGGTAAGCGAAGAATATTAATGAACAATGAATTCAATTTATCAAACACATAGATAGGGCAATGAAGTCACAAGAATAAGCGCTCATGCACACGAGACGGTTTTAACACGGCACGGTTTTTTGAGCCGGCTCTAGCGCCCCGGCGTCGTGTGGTTAGCTTCAAGAGTTTCATACACGACTGACGACCGCCCGTAGACCCGGAGCCGGCTCTAGCGCCCCGGCGTCGTGTGGTTAGCTTCATAGAGTTTCATACACGACTGACGACCGCCCGTAGACCCGGAGGCGGCTCTAGCGCCCCGGCGTCGTGTGGTTAGCTTCATATAGTTTCATACACGACTGACGACCGCCCGTAGACCCGGAGCCGGCTCTAGCGCCCCGGCGTCGTGTGGTTAGCTTCATAGAGTTTCATACACGACTGACGAGCGCCCGTAGACCCGGAGGCGGCTCTAGCGCCCCGGTGTCGTGTGATTAGCTTCATAGAGTTTCATACACGACTGACGACCGCCCGTAGACTCGGTTTGACGCCGGGCTAAGCTCCGGCGCAAAACCGTCTCGTGTGCATGAGCGCTTATAGACGGGGAACCGTGACCCTGGTAAATTGGGCTATTGAAGGTTAACCGTGGACAAAAACTTCGGCGATCTATGCACGACGCGCCTGTCGCTCGCACCTCTGCGGCGTCTGAGTGCGGATCTCTCTGGCCGCAAACACACGTCAGCGAAAAAAGAACTAGTTGACAGAACAGAACAAAAGAAAATTTTGGACATGACACAATCAAAATTACATGTAAAAATAAAGAAATGAATTAAAACCATGAGTGCAATCATCAACACGATGTAGTGGACTGCACTGAACAGCAAAAACATCACAAATATGAAAAATTCAAGCCTTGGCATCTGGTGGCTGCTTTGTCTACTGCTACAGGTAGGAGGGAGAGCGAGCGGCCAGTGTCACAGGACCGAGACACGCTGCGGCACGCGATGCTTTCAAATTGTCTTTATTCATTTGTGTTTCATTGTCATTAATCTCGTGGTTGCATCTGTTTGATTCGAATCTGTCTCAGGTCGAGTTCGAGTCAAACAGTAGCGGTAGCGGCGACTCGGTGAGTCAACATTAGTGTCCGGTTGTTGACAATACGCTCGCCTCTAGTGCTGACAACATGATACTTAAATTCTTTAATCAAAAAAATACAATACGATAAAAAAACTTGAGAGGTCAAGGGACACCCGGATGGAACGAAGTTCGGACCGGTCCGGTCCAGTCCAGTCCATTCCATGGTAATAAACACATTACCCTCCTTTGCGTCGCGCAGTCGGATAAAAGTGTCGTGACAACTTTTCGTAAGAATTTTTTCCGTCCAGCCCCCTTTCACAACGCGCGATATGGAACTTCGTTCCAATAAATAACATACCTAGGTACCTAAATAAATATCGTAGCTTGGACCCTCTTCCCGACACCGGCGGAACACTATTTTTACCCGACTGCGCCAGGAGGGTTATGTTTTTCATATTTTATTCTAAAATTATATGACTTGCGTGGCCTACAGGTTCGGTCGTTCGGCATTCTGTTGATCCTAATTCCTAGCTAATGGCGGCTCCACATTAGTGCCGTGAATTCTTGGCACAATACCGAAACTGATTGTGTTGCCCTGTGTGTATGGCAGGTGGTGGGGGCGTTCGCCTGCTGCGGCAAGAAGTCGTGCCGCCCGCCGCGCTGCCCCGGCGGCTGCAAGCCCCGCTACTGGTGACGGCACACGCAACCGTACAGACAACACGAAGGGATCAAATCGAAAGGGGCATTATGGTGAGGCTTGTTTCAAGTTCAGAAATCGCGCGTGATCACTTGTTCTGCTGACAGAAACTGGAAACATAGAATTTCGTTTCGCAGAAAATGAAGTTGTAGGTAGGTACAGCTTGGCAAAAAACAGTAGAAAACCGGAAGTCGCCACTGTGCTCTCGCTACCAGCACTTTGGCCACTTTTTTTTTTTTTTTTTTTTAGCGTGGTAAAATCATCAAATGAGTCCTCCAACCCCGGGCAGGGCGGGAGGGACTGTCAGACTTCTACTGACTAAAATCCACGGTGTCCTTCATAGCCTGTTAAGTTCCGGGGTTACGGTAAGGGAATAATCCCGCGACCCCGGCAGGCTTTGGCCCTCTGAGAGGGGGGCCCCGTCATTATGCTGACGCTCTTTGAGGCGCGCGTGGGACACAACGCGCCGTCGACCCGGGCATGGTCCTTGGTCGGGCAGCGAGTTGCCCTTTACTCGCTGCCCGCATGCCCGCGCCTACGGTGGCCGGAGATCATCTAGCGACGTCCGTCGCCGTGGGCGCCTACCACTGCGGCTGGGGCGGAGGGAGGACGCTGTCCTCTCTCGCTCGCGGCCTGCCTCCTCCTTTACGAGCATTACTGCCTCGCAGAAGGAGCTGACCGCTTCCCACTCCGTCTCGCCCCGCAGCATGGCCGCAACCAATGCCGGGCGCGAGAGGTCTCCGCCTATCGCAGCCGTGAGGACACGTCGGTGCTCCGCCCAAGCCGGGCAGTCTTGCACCGTATGCTCCACCGTGTCCTCCGGGCGATCTTCGCAGTGGTGACACCCAGGCGTCTCCTCCTTTCGCATCAGACACAGGTACCTCCCGAAACTTCCGTGTCCGGTGAGGACCTGCGTCAAGCGGTAGGTCAGGACGCCATGACTTCTCTCCAGCCACTCCTCAAAGAGGGGTCTTACCGCCGCAATTGCGGCGTGCCCGTGCACTTTGGCCACTTTGAATTTTTTTTTTTTTCACTTATTACGTTAGTTTTATGGCACAATAATAAATGTAACAAACCTGCGTTCTTTGTTTACATCAAATATCAAAGATTTTAAAACGTTGTCAGCAAACAAAAAGATTAGTTCCGTTTCAATCCGTTCTGGCCAAGCTGTAGATAGTGAATTTCACTAACACATTTTTATTCAACAAACTAATTGAATCTATACATTTAAATAAAATGGGAGTGTCTGTTTGTAATATTGAAATAACCGTTCTTTACTACATGAATACGAATATATGTATATACGGTACATACAGCTTGACATAAAAATGTAGAAAATCAAAGATTTTAAAACGCTGTCAGAAATAAAAATTTTAGTTCCGTTTCAATCCGTTCTGGCCAAGCTGTACACCAAAATAACATGTTTTACAATTTTTGTCTGTCTGTCTATTTGTAATGGCTAATCTCTGAAATGGCTGGCCCGATTTTGACGGGTGTTTTATTGGCAGGTATCTGATGTAATAAGGAGTAACTTAGGCTACTTTTATTTTAGAAAAAATCCTATCTATCTATAATATAAAAATGGATCGCTAAATGTGTTGCTAAGAGCAAAACTTGAAAACGGCTGGACCGATTCGGATGATTCTTTTTTTGTTGTGTTTGTAACCATCAGGACCAGGTTAATAAGGACTAAAATATTCTTTTTTTTAAACTTTCTGTTATGAAACGCTTAATGTATGTTATTCGTCATCTGTTTTTCGTTTCAACTGAAGGATCATAAGAACGTCTATTTGAAGATCTTTGACAGCAACGTCGATGGTCTAGAGGTTATACGATTGGACCGATATATTTAGGGCACAGGTTCGAATCTTAGGATGGTATTTTTATTTGTTTTTTTTTTTTGTGATTGCTTTTTTTTTGTTAAATATGCTGAATGAAATGAAAAAAAAAAACGGATTTTTCTTAAACTACAATTTTTTTTTTGGGATGTTTAAATTATCAAATTATTTGTCTCGCCTTGGGTGAAGCGGAAAGGACTGTCGGATCACCAGACTTGACCAAAAAATATAAGCATGTAATTGTAAGACTACCACAGACCAATAACTTCTGATAGAACGACGTTTGTCGGGTCAGGTTTTTACTGTTTGCTTACTCGCCAGGAAATCAAACAAGACATTTCGTTTACCTACCATAAAGTTCTAGGACACAGATGTTTCGGGAGGTACATGTGTCTGATGAGGAAGAAGGAAACGTCTGGGTGTCGTCACTGCGAGGATCGCCCGGAGGACACGTGCATACACGACAGGTGGAGCATATACGGTGCAGGACTGCCCCGCTTGGGCAGAGTACCGCCGTGTCCTCACGCAGGAGATAGGTGACGACCTCTCGCGCCCGGCATTGGTCGCGGCCATGCTGCGTGGCGAGACGGAGTGTGAAGCGGGCGCCTCCTTCCGCGAAGCAGTCATGCTCGCCAAGGCGGAGGCGGCACGCGCGAGTGAGAGGACAGCGTCCATCCCTCACCCACGCGGTAGTGGTAGTCGCCCACGGCGACGGTCGTCGCGGGACGATCTCCGGCCACCGCAGGCGCGGGCATGCGGGCGGTGAGTAATGGGCGACTCGCTGTCTGACCATGAACCATGCCCGGGTCGACGGCGCGTTGTTTTCCACACGCGACTCAAAAAGCGTCAGCATGATGACGGGGCTTCCGTCTAGAGGGCCAAAGCCTGCCGGGGTCGCGGGACTTATCTCTTTACCGTGACTCTGGAACGTAAAGGGCTATTGAAGGAAGCCGTGGAATTTAGTCAGTACGAGTCTGACAGTCCCTCCCGCCCTGCCCTGGGTGGGAGGACTCATTTGATAATTTTACCACGATTAAAAAAACCATAAAGTTCTACAATAAAAATAAAACTTAATTTTGAATATGTAAAATAAGAAATCTGAAATTGTAATTTTCAGTGTGATTTTTAGTGACTTTCAAAAGAATTTTAAGTTTTTTATTCATGTTGTATTTATTATCAACTTTCTTTATAAGGTTCCTCTAGGGTTTGGCTAAATGGCAAAAAACGGAAACCTCATAGATTCGTCAAGTTTGTCTGTCTGTCGAAAGTATAAGAGCTATCATGTTGAAACTTGGTAAGTAGATGTATTATGTGAACCGCATAGGGTGCCTTTCCACCAGAGATATGCTATGTAGCTGTGCTGCGAGGATGTAAAAGCTGAGCTACGAAACTGTGTGGCTGTTTCCATTGATGCTACGCTATGTAGCTGTGCGAGTAAGATGCGCTGTCACAATGTAGCTGCGCTACGCAGGGCCCCCGCTACCATAATTATGTGCAAAGTGTGCAATGCACACGGGCGCCATCCTCTAAGGGCGCCAAAGCCAAGGGCCCAAAAAAAGTACCTATATTAAAAATAATTTTGAAATAGGGGTTGAGAACTTATAGGATTAGGTTTAACTACCTACTAAAGAGTTCAAATATTTGATCTCACTTTTAGATTAAAACTTGAAGTCCGGAAATGTTTTACTTTTAGAGCTGACTGCGTTCGCTCTTCTATGAAAATTTACCATGTCTTATTCCAAAAACTCAAAAAAATTTCGCGCTCGCTTCAAATAAGGTTGACATTTGCTTTTCTTGAGCTCTCTTTTGATAGCTCATTTTTTAATTACAAATGCTTCTTATGTGGTCTACACAATTTAAAATTTTAAGTTTGTCTTCTCTAAGATGGTATGGCACACTGGGTGTGAACTTTGAGTCGCACTTTATGGTTTATTTTGTGTTTAAGTTCCGAGGCGGCAAGCTTTATAGCCCGAGGGCGCTGAATTTTAAAATTCACCACTGACCTACACCCATAACAAAAGATGATTCAAAATGCTATAAGGGGCACCAAATCCTTTTTTGCACACACAGGCGCCAAAATCCTTTTTTGCACACAGGCGCCAGTAGTCCTTACGGGGGCCCTGGCGCTACGAAAATGCGCCGCCACGAGGTAGCTGCGCTATGAAGATGCATAATGCGATACGAAGATGCGTAGCTGCGCTACGAAGATGCGCAGCTGCGCTACAAAGATGCGTAGCTGCGCTACAAAGATGCGCTGTCACAAGGTAGCCGCGCTATAAAGATGCGCTGCCACAAGGTAGCTGCGCTATTAAGATGGGCTGTCACAAGGTAGCAACGCAGCTCGAGCTATGCGATGTATCGATTGTACGGAAAACGACCAATAGCATGTATCCATAGCACGCAGCGATAGCACGCAGCCACAGCACGCAGCCATAGCACGCATCTTTTCATATAAAAACACATTTTAGTTGAATCCGTTTCCACCAGTGCTGTGCTATGTAAATAAGATTGGTGGATATCAAACGCATCCGCAGCAACGTAACATAGCGCATGTCTGGTGGAAAAGCAGCCTTAGGATTTTCACACAAAAATTAAAATTTTGGGGGTTCCCCATACTTAGAACTGAAACTCAAAAAAAAAACTCCAATTCCATACGTGTGGTGTGGGGTACCTATGGATAGGTCTTTAAAAATGTTATGGAATTTACAAACATCTTTTTTTTCTAAACTGAAGAGTTTGCGCGTCAGACACTTCCAAGTGGTAAAATGTGTCCTCCCTCCTGTAACTTAAAATAAGAGAATGACAAAACTGAAAAAAAAAATAATTATGATGTACACTACCATGCGAACTTCCTGCGAAAACTGTTGAACGAGATCAAGTAATTAGTTTTTTTTTAATATGTCATAATTCGTAAACCGCAATTTACCTTTTCAAGTTACAACAAACTACTAGAACTTTTATATTATGTTACTTGCTGCTATACGGAACCCTTTATGGGCGAGTCCAACTCGCCCTTGGCCGTTTCTTAAATAGCAGAAAAAAGTATTAAGAAAAAAAAACTAAAAGAATCGACTGTTAGGCGGTACGAAGTTCGCCGGGTCAGCGCTAGTATTTGAATAAAAAATACATGGTTGAGTTCCGACATCCACGCGAACGAAGTCGCGGGCACAGCTAGTATTTAATAAGGATGCAAGAGTGACCGAAGAGAGCTTGGGACTAGGGGCATCTTTAGACGGAGCAAGAACTCGCATGCGAGTTTCACCGCAATGTACCGCAACTCATAGTCTAAGATACGTATATAGAACGACCTTCACCGATCGAGTAACCGGACGAAATGTGTTTTATATGAATTAAAATATGTTGAAGAATGTGACGGTGATGGGTTGCCTCATAAAATCCTGTCAAGGATATTTTTAATTAGGTAATTTTATAAAAGGTCATTTTTTTTCAATACCTTCACCGATAGAGTAACCAAAGAAAATTAACACCAATTGAAAGTCCGAAGTCTATAGAATATGCTAACGTAGGGTTGCCTACCTTTTTCTTGTCAAGGATATAGGGTTGCCTAATTTGAACAGGTGATAAAAAAATGCTACCTTCACCGATCGAGTAACCAAATAAATTATATATCAAAATAAAGACATGTTTTTTACGAATACGATGGTATACGGTTGCCTATGAAAAACTTGTCAGAAATTAGGGTTGCCAAGCGTTGAAGTTTGAAAATTTTAGACGGTTGGAAGCACATGAGTAGATAAACGGATTAACCTTATTATGAACGAGCAAAATTGTTACATTTTTTGGTAGGGTTGTCACAATGGGCCATAGGGTAAGACAAATTAAACAAAAAATATGTTAAATAGTTTTATTATCTAGTATGATAGAATCGAATCAAATCAAATAATTTAATGCAACCAAGACAATTTTGAATTGTCAAAAGACCTAAAATAAAGTTAGTACAAAAATAGTTATGGTGCTACAGTCCCAGTCACAAGACATAATAACTGTGAAAGTACCGTAGATACCCATTCCAATAGTCCAGTCAACGAGGCATATGTGGTCCGAAAAATTCCTCCGGAACTGAAATTTGGCATATGATGAAAGAAGGTGATTGTCGGCGACGAGACCCACGCAACGACAAGGGGTGCAAGTAGTGGGAGGGCCTTTGCCGTTGAACAGTGTGATTTATAAGGTGATTTTTAAGACAAGTGTGTTTGTAAGACAAGTGAACTTGTACGTTCTTATTACTTTCTAATTAGATAAGCTTTTTAGTGGAAAATTGTAAAAGTTTAAAACTTAGATTATTACGTAACTTGAAAACTCACTTTTTTGTTTATGTATGTTTTTCAATTAAAGTATTTAAAAGGCTTGTGTTTCTTCACAAAAATAGATCCACAAGTTGTTTCATGAAGATCGGTCCAGTAGTTTTCAAGTTATTGCAATTTTTGTGAAATCAAACTTTAGTTCTTGTGAAACTTTAATAGTTTTAGTTCTAGGATTTTTTTATTTATTGTTGTATGTAAAATATGTTTATTTTATATAAAACTAGACGTAAGGACAAATTTAGAAAGGTATAATACATAGCTGTAGGGATAAATTTTATAAGAAACTCGGTCTTAGCAAAAATAAAACGGCCAAGTGCGTGTCGTGTCTTGTGTCGGATATAAACATCCAACAAATTTTCGATTTCAGTGTCACTCCAAATCAACTTTTTACATATTTAAAGCGCTCTAACTTCTAGTGAAAAATTGCTCTTCCGATTTTTTTATGTGTTATCTTATCCTTAAATACATAGGTTTGTTACGTAATCCAAAACTTTTTCCTTTTTAAACAACATTATTTGATGTCATACCTGACGTTTTTAAATTTCCTAAAAATAAGAAAATAACCCTACGGGGCTGAGAGAGGGGCCACTCAAAACGTGGGGTCGTATATTATTTAAGGGATTATTTATGGGATATATTCACATGACGTGTATAGATCGTGGGTGTAACTAGCAAAGATACGCCCCAACGTTTTTTCAAATCTATAATTTTTTTTATACTACTTAATTTTTAATACTTTTTTTTTCATATTCCTGACAGCAAACCCTTTCATTTGATACCAATATCTTGGGGGTGCATTTCAAATAGCCTGTCCGCCATCTTGGACGTCCGCCATATTGGATTTAAGTCACGTGACTATTTTTTTTCGTATTTCTGACGGCAAACCCTTTCATTTGATACCCATAACATGGGGGTGCATGTCAAACAGGCCATCCGCCATCTTGGGGAGGCCGCCATATTGGATTTGTTATAACGTTCTTTAGCTAGTCATTCTTTGTATTGTCATCAAAACTCAGAGCGTGTGCAAAATTTCAGCCTGCTAGCTTATCGGGAAGTGCCTCAAAATTGAGTTGCAAAAGTTCAACCGGAACGACAAACAAACAAACAAATAAACAAACAAGAAAATTAAGTGTATAAAAACGTGGGAAAAATACAACAAATACACAAGCCTATTTCGATAAGATTGAGAAGAACCACTACGACCGCGTAACGAGCGCATGTCGCGTTGAACGTCGCGCGTAACCTTTTCGACGACAGGCGCGTGTAGTCTTTTGGACGACTGCGCGGGGGCTAAAACAAGTGCGATCTATGGAGTGGAGAGAGCATCCCGAGTGACGGAATATTTTTTATTTTACTCCCAATGACATAGCTAGAGGCTACTATAAATGAGAAATACATATGATGAGTAGTAGTAATGATAATATGAACGAAAATGTAAGAAGCGCGGTCTATTTGACAACGCGCGCCCTCTTGAAGGTAGGTGTTTGGTCTCTAATATATTGGTGACCAAACATCTTTAAAAATGTCCTTTGACAATTCAAAATTGCCTTTAATTGGCTTAGTTGAATTAAATTATTTGATTCGATTCTATCATACTGAATAATAAAGCTATTTAATAATTTTTTGTTCAATTTGTCTACCCTATTGTGACAACCCTACCAAAATAGGTAACAATTTTGCTCGTTCTTAAGAAGCTTAGTCCGTTTATCTACTCATGTACTTCCAACCGTCTAAAATTTTCAAACTTCAACGCTTGGCAACCCTAATTTCTGACAAGTTTTTCATAGGCAACCGTATACCATCGTATTCGTAAAAAACATGTCTTTATTTTGATATATAATTTATTTGGTTACTCGATCGGTGAAGGTAGCATTTTTTTATCACCTGTTCAAATTAGGCAACCCTATATCCTTGACAAGAAAAAGGTAGGCAACCCTACGTTAGCATATTCTATAGACTTCGGACTTTCAATTGGTGTTAATTTTCTTTGGTTACTCTATCGGTGAAGGTATTGAAAAAAAATGACCTTTTATAAAATTAATTAAAAATATCCTTGACAGGATTTTATGAGGCAACCCATCACCGTCACATTCTTCAACATATTTTAAATCATATAAAACACATTTCGTCCGGTTACTCGATCGGTGAAGGTCGTTCTATATACGGATCCTGTACTATCACGTGCGAGTTCTTGCATCGTCTAAATGAGGCTTTAAGTATTCGTTTTGCAAGTATCAAGGGACTGATTTTCATGTGGAATGGTGAGTGCAGGACTGATGTTGCAGTGGTACGAGTGGGCAGCGTCTCTGTGGTGGTGGGCGCTGTGCCTGGGGCTGAGCGCGCTTGGCGTGCGCGGCTGCAAGAAGAAGACCATCTGCCGCCCGCCGCCCGGCGGCAAGCCCGGCTGCGGCGGCGGCAGGTGACCGCGACACACTCCTCACACAAGTCAGAGGGAGTCTGAGCCGTGCTGGACACGTATTTGGGGCCTATTGTATTGTAGGTACGCTAGCATTGACTTATATATTAATGGCGTAAATAAATCATTGTGTCGAAAATAATAACTTTCCCTTTTTTAAAAAAAAACTTCCCCACACTAGGAATTTCTCCTGCGTCGTGGGTGTGTTCACAAACATAGAAACTCACATACATAACCACCCAGACCTGGAACAAGTAGGTACTTGCAGATCATACAAATATTTGATGCGTGCCGAGGATCGAACCCGTGACAGAACGCAGCAGTCCTATTGCTCAGCCACTGCGCCAAAAGTGTCGTCAAAAACTCACTCACACTGTCACACAGACATCCAGACCCGGGTATTGTTTCGCTGTAGTCCGGTAAAAATCGTAATTGTTCTTCTTCCAGACTTCTTTGATATTAGCACATGATTAAGACTATTTCGTGAATTCCAGAGAAACATTCCAGGAGGTCATTGCTAACAGAGATTTATAAATGGGTGATCGTGTGTTTCTGTTTGTAAACGCACACACGACAGAAGAAATAAAATATATAATTATTATCATATAAAATTTCCGTGTCACAATGTTAGTTACCGTACTCCTCCGAAACGGCTCTACCGATTTTTACCAAATTTTATTATGCGTATTCAGTAGGTTAGAGAATCGGCTACTATTTTTTTTTTTTAATTTATATGGCAAAACAACGTTTGCAGGGTCAGCTAGTTATTGTGTAAATTGAAACTTTTTCATGATGATTGGTGGCAAGTATAGACGCCAGCACGTCAACCTACCTCAATCTGTCAAATTTCCAATAGTGGAAGAAGGTTCGTGTATATTCGATTCGTAAAATTTGACAGATTCGGGTAGGTTGACATGCTGGCGTATTTACATAACGTTATAACGGGGTTCATACCAGCGGGAAAACCTGATTATTGCATTGGTGGAAGTTTTTACGAACAATGTCTACTGGCACGAAAATTAACAGCATTTCCCGTGTCAGTGTGGGTCCACATTAAAGAATATTCTATGCATTTTCTAACTGTTGACTTGTTTCAGATGTGGACGCGAGCTCGCGTCTCCTAGCCGACTTCCCGCCTGCAGGCCTCGCGGCCACGTGTCTATCGTGCGGCCAGCGCTTCCTGCCCAAGGGCACTTCGACCCTTGTGATATTTTTATGATTATTACATACTCTAATATCCAACAAAATAAAAAAACAAAGTAACTTTTATACTTTTTTTATTATTTTTCTTAAAATTAGGCTCCTTACATGACTATGTCACATCAGTAGTTCCTGAAACAAACAGAAGATAGTGTTAAACACAACAACATACTACATAATGCTTTGTCGTTGTGGGGGAACGTAACCATGATCCTTACTTATAGTCCAGTCATTAAAGCCTAAACCCGAAAATAATTAGTAACTTGCTGGAATTTTAAGGGGTTCTTAAGGAAGGTAAAATAAGATACCGGGTGATTTTGCAGCGTTCTGGGGTGTACGGAAAGGGTTGAAAAGGGGTGAAAAGGTGTTTTTTGCTAATAACATTGCCAAAAAAATTAGTAACACGCTGCAAATTTGGAATAAGGTTGTTCTTACGGTTTTGTAACGTGTATTAAATTTGCAGCGTTTTGCAACATACGGAACATTGTTTTTTTTCAAAACAGTGCAATTAGTTAAAAACAGGGGTAAGAAAATTAGTAACACGCTGCAAATTTGGAATTAGGTTGTTCTTACCGTTTTGTAACGTGTATGAAATTTGCAGCGTTTTGCAACATACGGAACATTGTCTATTATTAAAAAAACAATGAAATTATTTAATCACACGGGTGAAAAAAAATTGTAACTCGCTGTAAATTTGTAATTAAGTTGTTTTTACCGTTTCGTAAGGTATATCAAATTTGCAGCGTTTTACAACAAATTGAACATTGTTTATTATTAAAAAAACAGCGCGATATACGTTACGAAACGGTAAAAACAACTTAATTACAAATTTACAGCGAGTTACAATTTTTTTTCACCCGTGTGATTAAATAATTTCATTGTTATTTCAATAATAGACAATGTTCCGTATGTTGCAAAACGCTGCAAATTAGATACACGTTACAAACCGGTAAGAACAACCTAATTCCAAATTTGCAGCGTGTTACTAATTTTCTTACCCCTGTTTTTAACTAATTGCACTGTTTTTTAAAAAAAACAATGTTCCGTATGTTGCAAAACGCTGCAAATTTAATACACGTTACAAAACCGTAAGAACAACCTTATTCCAAATTTGCAGCGTGTTACTAATTTTTTTGGCAATGTTATTAGCAAAAAACACCTTTTCACCCCTTTTCAACCCTTTCCGTACACCCCAGAACGCTGCAAAATCACCCGGTATCTTATTTTACCTTCCTTAAGAACCCCCTAAAATTTCAGCAAGTTACTAATTATTTTCGGGTTTGGGCTTTAATGACTGGACTAATACATATTCTTTAGGCCTTAACTCGCCCCTTATGAAAGCTAATGGGGGCAGTATCTAATTAAGACTTGCTTTCAGTTTCAACCTCATGACCACGTAAACCATTCCACATGGGGTGAGTTCAGGCAAAACTTTGAGAGGGATTTTAATGTTAACTTATGAAGTTTTATAAAAAGAAATAAAGTACTTGTTGGCCATCTAACACATAAATTGAATGTTAAAATCTACACCCCTTCATTTATCCACTTTTTGAAGGATGATTTTTACTTATAACAATTCCCTAAAGTGTCCCCCCTTCAACACTTCCTAGCGAGTGCTTTGACTGGAAGATAATTTGTATAGCGTCTATTCAATTGGAGGCCCATTTAAATGCTTCAAGACTACATTGCAGATTATTTAAACGGACAATGAATTCAACTGATCAAACAAATACTACAATGAAATGAAACTTGCATGAATTTCTGGCATCATATAAATGAGGCTTAGATTCATGCTTGGCAATTATGGCATGGTCATACAAACTTCCATGACAAGCCCTTGTACAAACAGATAAAATGTTGTTAATCTTCATGAGTTAGCTTTTAGTTTAAAGAAAAAAGTTCCCAAGATTTGTACAGCTTATTGGTCATGATTGATTAACAAACATTTATCCATCCATAAGATAACAATATTGTTTTACACTTACTTAGTCAAAATCCCATCTTTCTTGGTGAGCCTCACGATGCAGTCGTCAGACTCCCCCATGCGTCTGATGGCTCCGCACACTACGTACATCTTGGATGTCTCAGCGGCGCGACCGGTGGCGGGGTCCACGTCTGCGATCACCAGCTGCACTGAGGCGTGGTCCTTGGCGTGGATGAGACGGTTACTAGCCGAGCTGGAAGACAACAGTGACAGTCAAACTAGATGGATATGTCAAGATGGTTGATTCCCTTTATGTCGAGTCCCGTTACGTCGAGCCGAAAACCTTGTCTTGCTTCTATTACCCCTATGTCGAGTTTAGTTTTCTGTCCCGTTTCTATTCCCTATATGGCCGAGTTTATTTACCACGCTTCTATTACCTTTATGTCGAGTTTAATTATATCATATTTTAGAAGTACAGTCACGTCCAATGAAATGAATACATGCACATAATTTAGAATTATTAATGATTGGAATTGTTATTAGGAGAACTTGGGATCCAAGAGCGAGCGAAGCGAGCTCGGGACTTGTGGGCACCCCGACACGGACAGGTTAGGTTCGAAGGGGATGGTTCGATAGGTTACTTTAAACCATGCACGCAGAAATACCCGCGAAGCGGGGCTCCGTTGAGCTTCCTTTTTTAGGTAATCTTCACCTATACTTGTATTAATATTATTATATTTTTATGCCATTGGCTTTTAATTTACATTCCTGACTGTACTTGTTCACCAAACTCGACATAAAGGTAATAGAAAGCGTAAAATATCAATACTGGAGAACAATAGACTTGCAGACTCGACGTAACGGGACTCGACATAAAGGGAATATATCGTCAAGATCAAAGGAAGATGAAGTGGAATACTACACGAGACTGTACCACAGCTGCAAGTAGTCATAACAAGTGGAGGGAGGCCGTTCATCAAAATTGTGCTGATTTATAATATAGAACATGATACCACTCCCACACTACAGTTCCCATCACAATATCCCTAAAGATGAATCAGACCATTCAGAACAACTTATAAGTTGGGTCAGTGGGTCGTCTTCAAAACGAACATTTTTATTCTGTTGTATTGTTTATGGCCCACTCCCTCTCACAGAGAGGAGGCCTGTGTCCCAGCAGTGGGAACATTATAGGCTGATGATGATGATGATGCATTGTAAAATACCCAAATTCAAGAGTACGTAATATAAACTAAACATTATTTCTACATATTAAAATAGTGATAACTAGTTACGCTGAAACCCGCGTGCAAATCTCTCATGCAATGTGGTCAACAATGTAAGATAACCTCAAATGCCACTCACCACTTCCTCGGGCAGTACAAATCTACGAATTCACCGGCGTCGTTCTGCATGTTGTATGTCTGAAACACAAACGTTTACGTAACCACAAGCTCAATATTTAGATAAATTCACCATTATTTTAAAAGAAAAAGAAGTATTCACCTAAGAGGCACACTAGTCACGGAAATGACAGAAGCGAAAAAGAAATAATAAAGATGGCGGCTGAAGTTAAGCCAATTTAGATACTAGTCTTTTGAAAAACCGTAATTTTACCCAGTTTTACCAGTTTTTATTTAAAATACTACAGCATGACATAAAAATGTAGAAAACCGGAAGTCGCCACTGTCTTCGCGCTACCAGCACTTTGAATGATTTTATTTTAATTTTTTTCACTTATTACGTTAGTTTTATGGCACAATAATAAATCTAACAAACCTGCGGTCTTTGTTTACATCAAATATCAAAGATTTTAAAACGCTGTCAGAAATAAAAATTTTAGTTCCGTTTCAAACCGTTCTGGCCAAGCTATAAACAATTTTACATTACAATTGTAGGTACAAAG
The DNA here is from genome assembly GCA_954870645.1 of Agrotis clavis. Lineage (NCBI taxonomy): Eukaryota > Metazoa > Arthropoda > Insecta > Lepidoptera > Noctuidae > Agrotis > Agrotis clavis. The sequence continues at coordinate 12,687,353 of OX940947.1, forward strand.
TTTTAAAATCGGACAAACCGTATATACAAGGGGCGCTGTCATCGCGCACACAACGAATAGCTCCGTGTACAAAATATTAAAAAATAGTAAAACTTATTTTCAAGTGAAGTCTATGTGAAGAATACGATTCGGCGTTGTGTGATTCGCAATATATAATGTTTGTGAACAAAAATGTATATTCCTAATACCTTAAATTAATACAAATATCAAGTGAAACCAAACAGCAGAACCAGTGAAGTTTTCTATAATACTATTACACCACAACATAATAAATAACCTTATGAAGAAAACAACAAGAAAGTTAAAGGAAATAAAATAAACAAGTGAGTGAATTTTTGAATATTACTTCACAAAATCCGTTACTCAAATAAAAAAGGATACATTTTATCTGATTCAAAAGTGACCTTTGGACCTTAATGAATGACTAGCAAAATTTCTCATTCAATGCCAAACACTCTGATGACATATTTCGACCGAAGTAATTAGAGCTCAGTTGGCGGCAGAGCGAATACATGCGACTTGAGCGGCAGTGGACGCCGGTTCGAATCTCAGTGGCGCAATGAAGACTTTTTGTGAATGTTTTAGCAACATATTTTTTTCCTAATGACATTAAGGACCCTACCTATCAACCAAACACAAACATTTCGATTTTATCATTTATCTACAAATTATTTATACAACAAAACTCTTACCTACTGACATGGACGAAACAAATAACGTAACCTTACGGAGACGCCAAAGTATTAAATCTAGGTCAATGGACTTCCTTGATAAAAGTAATATTAGTCCAATGTCCTGTGATGAATTGTTGGGGAGAAGCCTAGATTTATCCACTAATATATGCTCGACTTTTATCACGGAAATGAAAGAAGAAATTAAGCAACTAAGATTAAATTTAGAAAGTACACAGAGTGAAATGGAAAATATTATTTTAGAAAATTTAGAACTTAAAAAAACGATTGCCAATATGACTCAAGAAGTGAGCGTTCTCAAACAACTATGTAAAAGTCCACTTACATCTTTGAGACAAAACATGTCAAGCAGCACTAAGAAAAGTGTACGACGTCGACTGACAGACAGCTTTCGGGTCTCTCCTCTAAAACTAAATGAAAGCACATTGATCTCTTCGCAGCAATCTAATAAGAAATTGACGACCAGTCAGACTACAAAACGTACACATCTTCAAGAAAATATATGTGAAGAAAAAAACACTCTATCTCAGACGAATATGGAAAGTAATACGGAAACTAAGGCGACCAACAAAACGGAGAACGGGATACTTAATACTAAAAATAAATGTATTAAAAGAGCATTTATAATTGGAGGCCGTCAGTGCAGTGGACTGTCAGCGCAACTGATAAAATCTAGATCTAGCAATCCCTATAATACCTATCAGTTTAACTCAATAGTTAAAACAAACGCCTCCACACAAGAAATCTTAAAAAGCGCAAACTTATTTCAAATTGAAGCTGACGATAAATTGATAATTTCTATTGGACAAAACGATAGCAATAGCTTGAAAATGACAACAGAATTATGTTTGTTTTTAAAGTCTGTGCCCTGTCCTGTTATTATATTGCGTGTGAGTAAAAACATCTGTTCCAATGAGGTAAAATTGAATGAAATGTTAAATTTAATTTGTAGTCAGACTAAAGAATGTTACCTTCTCAAAAATTCTTATAATCGGTCATCATTATGTTATAATATAAATTCTTTACTGGATCAACTAGACTATGACAAACAGTTTCTATCTTTCTACGAGAGTTCTAATCATTATAACAAAAAAACTGGATTAGTATCAACTGTCAATGTCCTTAAGACTAAAAACCAAAGCACACAGACTTGTGATGATATATTGATGGGTGATGATAAATTTTCAAACACTACTGAAATATCTCAGGGTATTACGTCGGCCCAAGTTAAGAATAAATCTTTTTTTCGTAGCTAAAAAACAAAATCTTGTTATTTTCCACCAAAACATTGCAGGTGCTGTTAACAAAATAAATGAAATTGAAATTGCTCTAAATTTGCTTCAGGACCAAGCATATTCTGTGGATTTCTTATGCCTAAGCGAGACTTTTATCAAATCTGGAGAAGAAGATAACATGACAGTAAATTCGTTTAAATTTGTCAGCAGCTATTGTAGGAAAGACCAAAGGCGAGGAGGAGTTTGTATACTAATGAAGCCGGATATTGAATATGAGAATTTAGACTGGTTGGATAGCATTGCGATGGAAAAACATTTTGAAATATGTGGTATTAAAATAAAACAATATAACTTGAATTTATTTTGTCTTTATAGAACACCAGATTCTGATATAAATATATTTTTTAGGAAATTACAAATATTACTAGATAAAACACGTAAAAATGACAAACATAAAAATATCCTATGTGGTGATTTTAATATAGATATGCTTAGTGATAGTAAACATAAAAATACATTTATTGATATTTTATACCAATATGATTTAATTGTACATATAACTAAACCAACTCGGCAAAATTCTTGCATTGACAATATTATAAGTGACATCAAAGAAGCAAAAGGTGAAACACATGAATTAGGACTATCTGATCATAATACCGGACAAACATTATCAATAACATTCGAAACGGAAAAAAATAATCGTAATCGTAAGCATTGGTTTGCATACAAAAGGGACCTGAGTAAAGAAAATATAGAAAAATTCAATTACTATATTAGTAATCTATCATTCTCCGAAGTATACTTGGAATCAGACGTAAATAAAGCCTTTTCATTATTGCATGATGAACTTTGTCTATTCTATGAACTGTGTTTCCCCTTGATTAAAGTTAAGATGAATTCTAACTCTCTTACTCCCAAATGGCTCACTAAAGGTCTAAAAAAATCCTTTATTAAAAAACGAAAACTACAAAGTATATATTATAAAAATAAAACAAAATCCAATAAACACAAATTTAAAAAATATAGCAAAAAGCTGAGGCAATGTGTAAACACTATACAAAAGGATATCAATAAAAAATATATAGAGAGAGCAGACAATAAATGTAAAGCTACATGGAAAATAATAAACGATAGACTTAAACAAAACAATGGTAATAATGAGATTAGAGAAATTTTGGATGGGAAAAATGTATTGAGAGAAGGGGATGATATAGCAATGTACTTGAACAACTACTTTATCAATACTGCTCAAGTAAACGCCCAAGATCCAAAGAGAAGGCAGGTTTGCAATGAGTCGGTTGTACAGTCAATTTATTTAGAACCAGCTACATGCATGGAAATATTTATGATAGCTATGAAATTACGAAATACTAATTCAGTTGGATATGATAACATTAGTACTAAAATGATCAAACAAAATTTGAAAACGTTAACGAAACCCTTGACTTACATAATTAATCTATCACTAGAAAAGGGCATATTCCCCGACAGTCTTAAATTTTCCATTGTAAAGCCGCTTCACAAGAAAGGACCTAGATCTGACGCAAATAATTATAGACCAATTACTTTAGTTCCCATAATCTCAAAAATATTTGAGAAAGTAATGAGCAAAAGGGTTATAAATTTCTTAGAAAAACATAATGTATTGTGTAGCCAACAGAACGGTTTCATTAAACATAAATCTACAACTTTAGCATGTTTTCAAATAGTGAAAGAAATCATGGATGCCATCAATAAAAAAGAAATCCCAGTAGCAGTATTCTTGGACATGAGTAAGGCTTTTGATATGGTTTGTCATGACAGCTTATTGCGTAAGCTTGAGCAATATGGCATACGAGGCGTTGCTTATAGTTGGTTCGAAAGCTACTTAAAGGGCAGACAACAATGCACAGAGATTAAAAAAATGTGTTTCGAAACCAACACCCAGAAAACCTTTAGGTCACCGTATCAAGCAAATTACTGTGGCGTACCACAGGGAAGCGTCCTTGGTCCTTTGTTATTTATTATATATATTAATGAACTGCCCAAATCCACAAACGAATTTACCATATTATTTGCAGATGACACTACTGTGTTGACAAGACAGAAAACTCTAAATGATAGTCAATTAGTTACGAATAAGGCTTTGATAGATTTGATCAACTGGCTAGATAATAATCATTTAAAAATTAATACAAATAAAACTAAATTTGTTACATTCTTGCCTTATAATAATCACAAAAAAGAAATGAAATTAAATATAAACTACAAAAACAATGAAATTGAAGAAGTCAATAATTTCAATTATTTAGGAATAGTTATGGACAAACATTGCAATTGGAAAGCTCAAATAGATAATGTATGTAAGAAAGTTAACAAATTCGTATTTGCACTTAGGAGGATCACATACTTAACAGACATGCAAACAGCCTTATTGGTATACCATAGCCATGTTTGTTCCGTTTTAAGATATGGAATAACTGTGTGGGGGAATTCAACAGATGCCCAGAGGGCATTTATCGCCCAAAAAAAGTGTGTAAGGTCAATTTTCAATCTTAAGTGGACAGACTCTTGTAAGCCTGTATTTATCAAGCAAAAACTCCTTACCCTCCCATCTCTTTATATATTTGAAACCTGCAAGTTTGTGAAAAACAATTACTCGCTTTTTGAGAAGGATGAAAAGGCTATTTCAAAAAGAAAAATCACACAAAAACCACTAGTAGTCCCGCGTAATAGACTAAAATTATGTGACAGAAATTGTTACACAATGGCGGTTAAAATATATAACCACTTAGATGAAGAATTTAGACGTGCAACAGATTTGGAATTCAATAAGAAGCTCTATAACTGGTTATGTGACAGATGTTTTTATTCCATCAATGAATATTTTGAGTACAAACCATGTAAAACTTAACTGAAGGGGGACGGTACGTTAATAGGAATATTTTAATTTTTGACGGTTGTTACTGTATCATTTTATTGACTTATATATCATCATTTTTATATTAAAATTTGACATATTATTATGGTAGACTTAAATAATGTTGAAATATTTAATTTGTCGATTATTGTTGCTATTTTTGTTTAATGCTATTGACATAACATCGTTTTAATATTGACCTATTTTTGATATTAATTTTAATTTGAATGATTTTAATTTTAACTAATATGAATTGTAATCATAATATAATTAATTAAATTATTATTTTTATAAACCTATTGCAAATTATGTAAAAGCATGCTCATTGCTCTATGATATATTATACTTAAAAGATGTAAACCTAAATATTTGTACGGCTGGTATGTCGAATATAGTGAAACCAATTTTTTAGATTTTAAGAACTTATGTATGTTACCTATATTCTTACAAATAAATGAACATTCATTCATTCATTATAATTTTTCTCATACACACATGTAGATTTATCGTTGCAGTTTGAACTGTACCCTGTACCCACTGTACCATCCAATCGCAATCGTGACGATTTATCGTAAAGTGTGTAACAGCCATTAAAGTTACCGCCAAGCATCCAGAAAAAAACCATGCCCATTTGTGCACGAAAACAGCCAGAATCCAGATGTATTGAGGTGTATAAATTATCTTCTAATTATTCTTTAATGGTAGGTTATGGTAGGGTAATATAGGTACCTACCTACCGTAGGTATTTTAAAACTACGTAGATTAAAATGTTATTTAAAGCACCGCGGTTCAAGAATTACCATTATGTATCTCTAAACTAATGACGATTTTCGTTTCTACGTTACATTGCTATTGATATTCACTAGGCACCATTGAACTAGGTATATTAATGTACTACCGTACTAGAATCGACAGCATGAACAAAATCTTATGTCTAGTAGTCATAACCCATATTCAAAGTCGAAACCTCATTATTTCCTCCACTCCACTCAATAGTATCCGTTTCGACCGCGCGGCCATGACGTTTTTTTTTAAATAAAAACCATCCCAAGTTTTTGTAAAAAAATGTAAAAGTCGATTCCCATAAACCATAAATTTGTCAAAGCAATGGTTAAAAAGTTATAAGGGTTTGAACGTGGCCGCGCCATCGAAACTTTCCGAACCGCGCGGCCATGGAGATCTTTAAAACTAAGTGTCGCAGAGACCTGAAATTTTGGGAAATAGTAGATTGAATTTGTAAACCAAATATAAAAATATAGAAAAAAATCCTGTGTTTGTATTTTAGGAGTTTTAAGGCCGCGCCATTGAAACGGTGACAAAAACGTTATCGCCGATATCTCACTGAAAAAGAATCTCAGACGTCTGAAATTTTTTGTAAAACACAGATTTTCATTTGTCAAAACTAGTAAAAATACAACAAAAAATCCTAGGTTTATATTTCAGGAGCAGTAAGACTAAAACGCCATGGCCGCGCCATCGAAACGTTGAAAATTTAGTTTTAAAAATCAAAATCAAAATCAAAATCAAAGTATTTATTTCAAGTAGGCCAGTTACAGGCACTTTTGAATTGTCATAGACAATCAAAGGAATATTATTAAACACTACAAAAGTTATGGTGCTACAGTCCCAGTCACAAGACATAAAAACTGTGAAAGTACCGTAGATGCCCGTTCCAAGAAGTAGATCTCTATGGAGAAGAACGTGCAAGAAACTCCATGGACACTCTTTTTAGATCGCCAGAATAATTACAGAACCTTTGTTACATCATTCATTTGAGGTGGTACACTATGTGAGAACGATGTAGCAAGTTTTTGATTAAAAGTGTCCAGAGTAACAATTAAAACAAAGACAATTCAAAACAAAATGATCAATAATAATTATTAAAATAAACCGTGGCAGCTAAGAGATGACCAGTCTCAACTGACAGCGCCCGTTCACGAACATGACACATGCATCAGCACCATTCAGCTCAACCATTTTGGAGGGAGCTAAATGATCCGACACACGCGCCACCATCAGCGAGACATTTGAGTGAGCATGACACAATCTCAGCCGCCAGGGTCATTCAAGTCAACAAGAGACGTAGGTACTCAGTGAATGACAGCTCCGAAGCACATAGTACTCACACAATGTCGGCCATGAAACTATATAATACAAGGAAGATTGAATCTATACAATGCAAATACAGTTGTACAGTCTTCAGCAGCTCCAACAATGGTATTTAGTATACTTCCAATATCAATTTATTTATACATTCACTGTCTCATGGAGCAGGACCAGCATGGAGCCAAGCATTATCATCAGCGATATAGTCGCTCAGTTTGTAATATGCCTGCTTACACAGTGTGCGTTTAATGCATGTTTTGAATTTCGTTTCATTCAGTTCAAGAACGTTTTGTGGTAGCTTATTATAGCATTTTAAACAGTACCCCATGAAAGAAGAGTCTACTTTGGCGAGTCTGAAGCCCGGCTGAACTAATTGGTTCCTACTTCTAGTATGATAATTATGTCTGTCACCTCTTTTAGAGAAAAGATGCAAATTTTTTCTAACGTACATTATATTTTCATAGATATATTGACAAGGTACCGTCAGGATGTTAATTTCCTTAAACAGTTCTCTTAGAGAATCGCGCCTACGGAGATTATATATGGCTCGAATAGCTCTCTTTTGGAGAATAAAGATTGACTCGATGTCAGCCGCCCTTCCCCACAATAAAATGCCATACGACATTATACTGTGGAAGTAACTAAAATAGACAATTCTCGCAGTATCAACGTCTGTGAATTGACGAATCTTCCAAACAGCATATGCTGCTGAACTTAATCGCCCCGCAAGAGTTGTAATATGAGGGCCCCATTGTAGCCTTGAATCAAGTGTTATACCCAGGAAAACCGTTTTATCGACGAATTCTAGTATCTCATCATCCAACACTATGTCATAATTACTATTTTTAACATTTGGTAAGGCAAACCTAATGCATTTAGTCTTGTTTCCATTTAATACTAAATTGTTTGCTGTGAACCAATTATGGATCTGACGCAGTGTATTATTGACATCGTCTAGATTCTGGGCTCGCCTACTTATCTTAAAAATTAGGGAAGTGTCATCAGCAAATAACACCATATTGTGTAGTTGATTTTTAAGTAAATAGGGTAGATCGTTTATATATACAAGAAAGAGGAAAGGACCCAATATTGAGCCTTGTGGAACTCCCATTTTAACTGTTAAACCCTGTGAATTTACACCATTTATCTGAACTTGTTGTTGTCTATCACACAAATAAGATTTTACTAAACTAAGAGCAAGTTGACCTAATCCGTAATGCTCAAGTTTTGAAAGTAATGTATCGTGATTAACGCAATCAAATGCTTTGGAGAGGTCACAGAATATTCCTATGGCGTCTTGTGCCTCTTCCCATGCAGTAAATATGTGCTTCAATAGGGTGACACCGGCGTCAGTTGTACAACGTCCCTTGGTGAAACCATACTGCTGATCGTGTAAGATTTTGTAGGTGTTGAAGTGGCTAAGCATCTGATTTAGCATTACTTTCTCAAATATCTTGCTAAAGACTGGCAACACGGATACTGGTCTATAATTGTTAGTATCTTTGGAGTCCCCAGATTTAAAAAGAGGCACGACTTTACTGAACTTCATCAAATCAGGGAAAACTCCTTGATCCACACAAAGATTAAAAATTAATGCCAAATATGGCGCTACAGTTTCCACAATGCCTGTACAAACTTTGATAGACAATCCCCATAAATCTTCGGTCACTTTAATTTTGATTTCCCGGAAAGCTTTAATAACTGTCATAGGGTTTATATGTTTAAACTTAAAATCAGACGGGCTGCCAGAAACGTTCGCCTTTAATAAAGCTATTGAAATATCAGGTGAGAAATTTAGAGCCTCCGTAGTCCTTACCGGTATATCAGTAAAGAATTTAACAAATTCTTCAGCTACTTCCAGATTTGAGCTTATAGGACCACAAGATGTCTGCAAAGCATAGTTAGTGTTGGGCTTTTTTTTCCTGCCAGTCTCGTTATTTATAACTTTCCAAACCGTTTTTATTTTATTTTCTGACGATTTGATCTTATTGCTAATATGCATGGCTTTAGCAGCTTTGCAAGTATTTTTAAAAATTTTTGAATAGGCACCGACATACTTATTAAAAGTTTCAGTGTTAATGATTGGCTTAAGGCCATACAGTTCAAATAGTCTTTCCCTACTTTTCCTAATACCCCTAGTCGCCCAGTCACTAAATACAAATTTGGGGTTAATGGTTTTTGTTTTCTTTTCAAAAGTTTTATTGAATTCAGTATGAACTATTGAAAAGAAATTAGCATAAAATTTATTAACATTCATATCGTCCATACTCATTACACTTAGCCTGTTTTGTAGGCAATTATTAAAGCTATTTAATTTGGCAGCCGTTATTGGTCTAAATTTAATTTCAAGTTGCTGCTTAGTTGTAATACATCTAAAAGTTACCATTTGTCCGCTATGATCAGATGGCAGACAATTAACAATAGCCTTATCCAAATAATCACAATTACAAAAAACATTATCAATACAAGTGGCAGAAGATGGAGTTACTCTTGTTGGTTCTGCAAAAATATTAGTCAAATCAAATGATTTAAAAAGATTTAATAACCTACTTGTCGGCGACGGGACCCCACGAAATGACAAGGGGTGCAAGTAGTGGGTGGCCTTTTGACGTCGATCAGTGCAGTGTTTACAGTGAAAGTGACGAACAAGTGTTTTTAATTAGAATCTGATAATTAAGTAGTGTAAATAGTTAATACTTGTAAGATTGTGTTCTATTTTAGTAATAAGATTCCAGTTAGAATAGGTTTTATAAGGAAAAATTGTAAATACTTTAGATTTCTTAAAAAATTACGTAACTTGAAAATTGACTTTTTTGTTTATGGTTATTTTGGAATTAAACTATATTTGAAAGGGGTGTGTTTTATTGTAAAAACAATGGCACAAGTTGTTCCAAGCAAATCGGATAAGTAGTTTTTAAGATATTTAAGTTTTTGTGAAACCAAACTTTGTTCATACGTAATTTTAATAAGTTTTGTTCTAAGAAATTTTTTGTATTTAGTTGTAGGTTCATTTTTATTGTTTCATGTAAAAATAGAGTTTATAAGGGATCCAACAAGGTATAACACATAGTTGTAAGGTTTGAATTAATATGAAAATAAAGGCTACGAAGGTCTCGGTCTTAGTAAAAATTACAAGGAAAAACGGGCTCAAAATACGTGTGCCTCGTCAAGGTAAGCACGGGCGGTATAAAAGGCGGTACAACCGCCGGCACTGCGTTCAGTCGCAACCGAGCCACCGAAGAAGAAACATCACAACAAGAAGACCGAAGCCTTCAAAGTGAACTCTTCAAGTTGGGTGTTTTTATTTCCGTTGTCCGTGGTTCCCCTATTGTATTTCCGTATCTTCCAAAAACGTACGCATTCAGGGGTGCGTGGGTGCATGCGTCACCAGCAAAGGCAAGGCACGTGTGCACAACAACAAGGTAATCTGTAGTGGACGCGCCGTCGGCAATCCCGGTCCAGTCCATTACAGTTTTGGTCCTTCGGAGTTCCGGATCCCTGTTGGAAGAAAGAAGGTGGTGCCAGAAGAGGTACCAGAAGAGGTACCAGAAGAGTACCAGAAGAGTACAGAAGATAAGAAGATTGCAAGATGCCCGTAACCAGGTCACAGAAGGATGCTCCCTCACGTCCCCCGTCACGTCCTTCCGTTAGGGACGCGACAGAAGATGCGTCAGGGGGGGGAGGGGTCACGTCTGCGTCAGCGTCATCGGGAACAGCGACTACTTCGGGTACAACGACCACGTCAGGCACAAACACATCGTCGGGAACAACGGCAACGGAGGGGACCACGGCAACGGAAACCACGAAGACTACGGTTGCGACCACCACCACAGCGGCTTCTGATAAGAAGGAAGGAGAAGCCACCCGTAAGGAGGCGACAAAGAAGACCCCAGATCAGGCCCCGGCTGAAGAGTTGCATGGGTCGAGAACCACTCTTAAGCCGATGGGGGTCAGTCGCCGCACCAGGTCAATGAAGACAACGAGCACCTCAGCCAGAAGACGCGAGCTAGAAGCCAAGGAAGAGTTAGCACGTCTGGAGCTGAAGCAAGCCCAGGCTGCGGCCAAGCTAGCACGTGTCAGGTTGGAGCTGGCACAGTGTGAAGATGAGGACTCCGTCGATGAAGACCAAGAAGATCGAACAGCACAGGTCCAGAACTGGATCGAGACGTCAGTATTGAATGAAGACGTCCAAGAACAACCGGAGCTACGAGGTCAACGCCCTCCTGAGGAGTCGAAGAACATTAAACCTGAAGAGAACTCTTCAACCAAAGGAGCTACGATCGAAATTCAAGCGTTGGCGTCGGTGTTAAAGGAAGCTCTTACCACACGGGAAGGACCAGCATCGCAGCCCAAGTATATCCACGAGTTACCGTTCTTCGACGGCAGCAGCAGCGAGTGGTTGGCCTTCAAGGTTGTTTATGAAGATACTGCGCCAATGTTTAATGACGTTCAAAACATGGCACGACTTAGAAGAGCACTGAAAGGGAACGCGAGAGAAGCAATCAAGAGCCTGTTGTACTCAGAAGCCTCTCCGTTGGAAGTTATGCAAGCATTAAGAAGAAGATACGGGCGACCGGATGCACTGGTGCTGGCGGAATTGGAGAAAATCAAGACTCTACCGAAGATATCGGAGAACCCAAGGGACATATGCATCTTCGCAAGTCAGATCAGCAACAGTGTAGCAGCCATCAGAGGATTGAAGAAGCCCCAGTATCTACATTCGCCGGAAATGGTGAAGCAAATCATAGAAAAGATGCCAACGGTCCTCAAGTTCCGCTGGTACGACTTCACTGCAGCATCAGAAGAAGGCGAGTTCTCCAACCTGACATTGGTGTCCAAGTTCCTGAACATAGAAGCAGACAAGTGTGGAGCCTTCGCGACTACAGAAGAGAAGAGCGGGTTCAAGAGGACTCATCGACAAGCGGCGCACTCTACGAAGGAAAAGGAAAGGAACTCTACCTCGTCGAAGCAACAAGAGAAGACTTGCCCTATGTGTGAGGGCGGTCACTTCCTCCTCGAGTGCCAGAAGTTCCAGAAGGCGTCGGTTCAAGATCGATGGGCAACAGTTAAGAAGAGTCGCGTCTGCTTCAAGTGTCTTCAAGGGAACCACAGGAAGGTGAGCTGCAGGAAGCCATCGTGCAAGGAGTGCAAGAGGTGGCATCATCATCTGCTGCACGTGGAGTCAGAAGAAAGGAAACCCGAAGACAAGAAAGAAGATACGCCACAAGAAGAAGCAAGTGTCACCGCATCAGTGAACGCGGTCAACAGTACGAGGGCATATCTGAAGATAGTTCCTGTGGAAGTCTTCGGGTCAAAAGGATCCAAGAAGATACTGGCCCTCATGGACGAAGGGTCAACGGTGTCACTACTGGATGAGAAGATAGCAAAGGAGGTCGGCGCTCAAGGGACCACAGAAGAACTGGTCATCGAGACAGTAGGAGGCAAGCTACTAAGGAAGAAGGACTCTCAGACGTTGGACCTGATAGTGAAAGGTGTTCATCAGGGAAGCAAGAAGACATTGAAGAGGGTCCGAACCATCGACGAGTTGAAGCTTGCACCACAGTTCTTGGACAAGAAAAGGATTCAAGATTGTCAACATTTGAAGAAGATCGCCGACTCTCTCTACTACACAGGGGAGTCACCACAGCTACTCATCGGGCAAGACAATTGGGAGCTGATCGTGACTCAAGAAGTAAGAAGAGGCAAACCAGGGGAACCAGTCGCTTCAAAAACGGGACTCGGCTGGGTACTACATGGGTCGGACAATGGAAGCACGAAGCCAGTACACTACCTGAACACGTGTCTTCACATCAGCACGGCAGAAGAAGAGATGCATCAAGCCATCAAGGAACACTTCGCCATTGAAGCACTAGGGGTGTTACCGAGAAGACCTACGACCGACTCAGAGGGAAGAGCACTCGCCATCCTGGAGAAGACCTGCAGAAGACTTGAAGATGGTCGATTCGAAGCTGGGCTCCTATGGAAGAATGAAGAGGAGCAGATGCCAGAGAGCTACACTTCTGCCCGGAACCGATTGATCAACATCGAGAGGAAGATAGACAAGGATCCTCAGCTGAAGGCAGAGTACAGCAAGCAAATCCAGCACCTCATCGACAGCAAGTATGCAGAAGAAGCGCCTGATGGACAAGAAGACCCCAAGAAGACATGGTACCTGCCTCACTTCGCCGTGGTACATCCATTGAAGAAGAAGATAAGGATCGTCTTCGACGCGGCAGCCAAATCAAAAGGTAGAAGTCTGAACGACGCTCTGCTGCCCGGACCAGACCTACTGCAGTCTCTCTTCGGCGTGCTGCTGCGGTTTCGACAAGGACCACTAGCGGTGGCGGCCGACATCAAGGAAATGTTCCTGCAAGTTCGCATCAGGCCAGAAGACAGAGACAGCCTACGGTTCCTGTGGCGAGGGGAAGATCGCAACGTGCTACCAAAGAAGTATAGGATGACATCCGTTATCTTCGGTGCAACATCGTCACCAAGCACAGCGATCTACGTCAAGAACCGGAACGCGGCGGACTACAAGGAGCAATATCCAGAGGCTACGAGGGCAATCGAGCTGAATCACTACATGGACGACTATCTACATAGTTTCCATTCAGAAGAGGACTTCAAAAGGGTGACAGCAGAAGTGGACTTCATTCACAAGAAGGCGGGCTTCGAACTGAGAGGTTGGGCATCAAACCGGCCTAAACTGCTGCAAGAAGTGAAGACTGATACCACAGAGAAGACTGAAGTGGACCTCGGCGAGAAAGAAGAGAAGACTTTGGGCCTGCGTTGGTTTACGGAAAGGGACTCCATCGGCTTCAGGGCAAACCTACGTAACACACCAGAAGAAATCATCAAGGGGTTTCAGGTGCCCACGAAGAGGGAAGTCACCAGCGCAGTGATGTCGACCTTCGACCCATTGGGGTTGGCGTCACCAGTTCTCGTCCAAGGGAAGAAGCTGCTTCAGAACGTATGGAGAAGCGGCGTTGGATGGGACGACGAAATAGAAGAAAGGGACTACGAAACATGGAAAACTTACCTGGAGAAGATGAAACTGCTCCGAGATCTTCACATACCAAGGTGTCTGGCGCCACATCGCACCGAGGGGGAGCTGCACACGTTTACAGACGCGAGTGAGACAGCGTACGCAGCCACAGTCTACTGGAGGACAGAGGAACCGAGCGGCACCTATCACGTCAGCTTGGTGGCAGCGAAGGTCAGAGTCACACCTCTGAAGCCAGTGTCAATCCCGAGACTCGAGCTACAGGCGGCACTCCTGGGAAGCAGACTAGCGCACTCAGTGGAAGAAGAAATGGACCTGAAGGTAGTGAAGAAGACATATTGGACAGACTCCAGCATCGTGCTCTCCTGGATCAAGACAGACCCAAGAACATTCAAGACGTTCGTAGCTCATCGCTTAGCGGAGATTGAAGACCTGACCAAACCTCAAGAATGGAGATGGGTACCTACGGGGAAGAATCCAGCAGACGACGCGACGCGTGACGTACCAGAAGACTTCGACTGCAATCACCGATGGTTCACCGGGCCAGACTTCCTACGCAAAGAAGAGGTTCACTGGCCGGCAGCAAGGACTTTCAAGAAGGAGACCACCGGTGAAGAAAGGTCATCGGACGTCGTAGCAACAGCGAGCATCGCGTACCCCGTACCTGACCCTGAAAGGTTTTCGTCATGGAAGAGATTATGGCGAGCTACAGCGAGAGTACTACAATTCATTCAACTCTGTAGAACAAAGGAAAAGGTCAATGTCAGCAAGGAAGATCCAACATGGAGAGCGACGGGAAGGAAGAAGACGATTACGACAGAGAAGCGACATCAGTCTTCGAAGAACGCCGAGAAGAAATACATACCCTTAGACGCCGGACTACTAGAGAAAGCCGAAGTTCTGTTGCTAAAGAGAAGCCAAGAGAAAAGCTTCAGAGAAGACATCAGGTGTCTGCAGCAAGGAAAGCAACTAGAAGGCAGTAGCAAGTTGAAGAAGCTCGACGTAGTGCTGGAAGAGGGTCTTCTGCGGCTGAAAGGAAGGATCGACGCGATACAGGGTGTGACCAGGGACTACAAGCGGCCCATCGTGCTCGACAGCAAGGAAAGGACAACACGACTCGTCATAGAAGAATACCACTGCCGCTTCAATCACGGCAATCACGCAACGGTCATGAACGAGATAAGGCAACGCTTCTGGGTACTGGGACTGAGGTCAGCGATCAAGACAGTTCAACATCAGTGTCAATGGTGCAAGACAAGGAAGGCAACGCCGCACGAACTCCCGACGGGTAACTTACCCTCAGAAAGGCTGATGCACGGCCACTTTCCCTTCACGTGCACCGGCGTAGACTACTTCGGCCCGCTGACAGTCACCGTGGGAAGACGTCATGAGAAGAGATGGGGCGCTCTATTTACATGCCTAACCACAAGGGCTGTACACATTGAGCTCGCTCCGTCACTCTCCACGGACAGCATGATCATGGCGCTACGAAGATTCGCCGCGAGAAGAGGGATGCCGAAGACAATCTACAGCGACAACGGGACCAACTTCGTCGGCGCTAACCACGAACTGAAAGAAGCGCTAGACAACATGAAGCAAGAAGACCTCACCTCAGAAGCAGAGAAGATCGGCGTGCAGTGGAAATTCATCCCTCCTGGTGCGCCAAACATGGGCGGCGCATGGGAGCGTCTGGTGCGATCGATCAAAACCGCACTGGGCGCCACACTCAACGAGCAACATCCACGAGAGGAGGTCCTGCATACCCTCCTCCTAGAGGCCGAGCACATAGTCAACTCTCGGCCTCTCACCCACCTTTCCGAGAACCCTGAAGAAGAAGCACTCACGCCCAACCACTTTCTCATTGGGCGTTCCTGCGGCGCGGCGAGAATCGGCAGCTTCACAGACAACGAGCTCGTGGGCAGACACAGCTGGAAGACTACGCAGCGGCTTGCCGATCACTTCTGGCAACGCTGGCTGCGCGAATACCTGCCCACCCTGCTGCCAAGGAAGACGTCGGGAAGGAGCGACGCTGCTGATCTACGCATCGGGGACATCGTGCTCATCGTCGACCGCAGCCTGCCGAGATGCACCTGGCCACGCGGCAGAATCCAGCAGGTGTATCCTGGACCAGACGGGCGGACCAGAATCGTCGACGTCGAGACGCGCGGAGGAGTGCTGAGAAGGCCGAGTTCGAGAGTGGTGCTGTTGGTGCCGGGAGTGTCGCCGAGCCAGGGAGATGGTGCGACGCACGAGGGGGAGACTGTCGGCGACGGGACCCCACGAAATGACAAGGGGTGCAAGTAGTGGGTGGCCTTTTGACGTCGATCAGTGCAGTGTTTACAGTGAAAGTGACGAACAAGTGTTTTAATTAGAATCTGATAATTAAGTAGTGTAAATAGTTAATACTTGTAAGATTGTGTTCTATTTTAGTAATAAGATTCCAGTTAGAATAGGTTTTATAAGGAAAAATTGTAAATACTTTAGATTTCTTAAAAAATTACGTAACTTGAAAATTGACTTTTTTGTTTATGGTTATTTTGGAATTAAACTATTTGAAAGGGGTGTGTTTTATTGTAAAAACAATGGCACAAGTTGTTCCAAGCAAATCGGATAAGTAGTTTTTAAGATATTTAAGTTTTTGTGAAACCAAACTTTGTTCATACGTAATTTTAACCCTAGAAGCCCAATCTACGTAAATTTGACGTATACCGTGGCGAAATATCTCTGTCTCTTTCATGTTTACCGTCGGATCGCCGCTAAATTCTGAACCAACTCAGTAGCCATTGAGACCTCGCAGGACACAGTTGCGTCATCTCGGTAAGTGCCGCCATTTTGTTGTAATAGACAGGTTGCACGTCATTTTGACGTATAATTGGGCTTTGTGTAACTTTTAAAATTGTTTCTAATTTTTTATTTTTGTGATTTATTTGAGTTAATCGTATTGTTTCGTTACATTGTTCATATAATATTAATATTTTCAGGTTGAAACAAAATGGAGACCCGTCAACGGCTAAACCAGGACGAAATAGCTACAATTTTACAAGAACGACTACAAGCACCTACTTTGAAGAGGACTCTACGCGACAATATAACAAATGTTTTAAAAAATGTGGTACCGCCAATCCGCCATCTCCGGAAAGTATTAGTGATGAGCCAGAACCAAAGAAACGACGCTATTGTGGATTTTGTTCATAAAAAAAAGGCGGATGACCAAAGCGCAATGTTGCAAATGCCCTATGTGGAGAACACAATATTGATGTTTGTCAAGACTGTATATAAAGACTGTTTTTTTCGAAGAGACTTTTATACTATTATTACAAGTTGATTTAATTTTATGAAAACATTTAAAACTTGTTAATTTTTTTATAATTACATAATTATAAGAAAAAGTGTTAGAGGCTTGATTTTTTTGTTGTTATTTTTCTAAGTTTGATTAAAGTGCCATAATTGTATTAATAAAGAATATTTTTAACTTTCAATGTATTTTATTTATTAAATAAAACTTCAATTATGATGACTCATGCAAAAATATAGTTCATCAAAAGAAAAAAATAGGAAAACTCTGAAGTTTATTTTTGCACGTCATTTTTACGTATGATTGGGCTTTATAGCTGGTTAAATATGATTGGGCTTCTAGGGTTAATAAGTTTTGTTCTAAGAAATTTTTTGTATTTAGTTGTAGGTTCATTTTTATTGTTTCATGTAAAAATAGAGTTTATAAGG
The DNA here is from genome assembly GCA_954870645.1 of Agrotis clavis. Lineage (NCBI taxonomy): Eukaryota > Metazoa > Arthropoda > Insecta > Lepidoptera > Noctuidae > Agrotis > Agrotis clavis. The sequence continues at coordinate 12,705,014 of OX940947.1, forward strand.
GATCCAACAAGGTATAACACATAGTTGTAAGGTTTGAATTAATATGAAAATAAAGGCTACGAAGGTCTCGGTCTTAGTAAAAATTACAAGGAAAAACGGGCTCAAAATACGTGTGCCTCGTCAAGGTAAGCACGGGCGGTATAAAAGGCGGTACAACCGCCGGCACTGCGTTCAGTCGCAACCGAGCCACCGAAGAAGAAACATCACAACAAGAAGACCGAAGCCTTCAAAGTGAACTCTTCAAGTTGGGTGTTTTTATTTCCGTTGTCCGTGGTTCCCCTATTGTATTTCCGTATCTTCCAAAAACGTACGCATTCAGGGGTGCGTGGGTGCATGCGTCACCAGCAAAGGCAAGGCACGTGTGCACAACAACAAGGTAATCTGTAGTGGACGCGCCGTCGGCAATCCCGGTCCAGTCCATTACACTACTGCTATTTGAATTTTCTTCTAAAATATTGATATTAAAATCGCCACAAATTATTACAGATTTATTCCTGACTACAAGCTTTGCCAGAACATCTTCCATTATAGATTCAAATAGTGAAAAATTTTGATAGTTCGGGGGTCTGTATACACACACTATTACATGCTTATCTAGCTCAACACAAGACAGTTCGATGCAATGTTCAACCGAGAGACCTACTATGTCATTACGTTGATTCAATTTTAAAGAATTTTTAACTAATATTAGGGAACCTCCACGCAGCAAATTTTTACGATTAAAACAATAATATTTTTCGCCAATATCTCGCTGAAAAAGCATCGCAGAGGTCTGAAGTTTTTTGTAAAACACAGATTTGAATTTGTCAAAACTAGTAAAAATACAACAAAAAATCCTAGGTTTATATTTGAGGAGCTGTTGAAGAAAATCTTCAATGCGTCTTGAATATGTCGATTAGGGTGACCACGGATTATTATTTACAGAGAAATTTCCACCCTTTTTATTAAAAATGATACCCCAAGGATTCGTTGAACAAAATCTTTAAAAATCACATAAGTTAGAGATTGTTCGATGTTGAGTGCTCCATTTAAAGACAGCCCCGTCAGTAGTGGGGATTCGCGGGTTCTGGCGCACGTTCCAGAGCCCCGCGCCAGAGCCCCACGATCTGTTCCACCCATCTTTGCCATGTTCTGATCACGTTTCTGCAGTCCGTTTTAGCGTAGGATGCGTGGTTCTGGAGTTATACAAATCAATTAACTGTTATCTCATTGATTTCCGGTGGTCCTGCACCCTCATTAGCGCACCATTGTTCGCCTAATCCTCTTATCTATTGTACTTCGAACACCCTAATTACGGTTGGTTTGGTGTTCTTATCTATTACTCATTGTTAACCCTCATTATGTCTGCATTTCTATGTCATCAATAAAGCACGTTCCTTCATTTTTACTTCGACATTTTATTACTTTTTTTCCTACAAATGTTCGTAAAACTATGCATTGATCATCCCTGAAACTATCGCGGGTTCTGGCGCAAATATCATTGTACAGTGTGCATTGAACATCCCTGAAACTATTGCGGGTTCTGGCGCAATAAAACATATTCCTTCATTTTTATTTTGAAATTTTATTACTTTTTTTCTACAAAATATGAGCGGAACATCTCATCCACAAAAATATCATTGTATAGTGTGTTCCCAGTAAATATGTTCGTAAAACTATGCATTGAACATCCCTGAAACTTAAATAGCAAATACATTAAGCAATATTCACCACAAACTGAAGTCCAATCATTCTGAATCCTATCAACATTCCAGTCCCATCTCTTACAATTCCTTTTCAAAAACTGGAGATGATATCGCTCAGGTGCTCGTCCATATGAATCAAAATATTGACCGATGCCATTCGTATCGATATGTACAGCTACCCAGTGTGAACCTGGTTTATCATCCGCATCCAAATTGCATATTATATACGTTGGTACATGTGTATACATAGGTAGTCTATTAGCAGCATAAACATTATTTTGTAGACTGGGATGAATCTTTTTCAAATGTTGTTGTAATTCTAGTGTATCCATGATATTACTGTTATTAGCAGATTATTACACTACCAATCTATTCAATGGTTGTCATAGGAATGTTCAATTATAGTGATTTGTAAATATTAAATCGCATTCTTTGTGAGTCACAAGCAGGTTGATGCCTGTAGGAACGTGAGATAAGTTTGTTGACTCATAGAGTTACAATCAGTTTCGTTGTACTTAGGAATTTGTTTTAGATAAGAATGGTGCTATATAAGATCGAACAGTTGCAGTCATGCAGTCAGTCTATGGTCGTTTGACCACAGTGGATTGTATACGTCTACCAATACTACGTTTGTGTTACTTCAACTCATCAATGGCCATGGAGGTAAGTGTTTATTCTATTGACAAACTTACTTGTATTTGTACTGTGTACTGTCTTTCCTAACGTGTGTGTGTCAGATTAAGTGTAAACAAATTGATATTAACGTGATAACTCTGTTGTTGCAGAGATCATTCAGCTTCGCAGACGATATTGAAAATACCTATAAACAGTATTACTACTCACCACTCTCTCCTCAACACGAAGAAAAGAGTGATGACATCGTCGTTAATAACACAGACGATAGTGGAAAAAGGAAATCGCAGCCGATTGATCAATTTTTTGAAGTGGCACCAAAAATAAAAAGGAAGAAGCTGCTATCGTCGACTGTGGCACGAGCTGCTAGAGATGGCGTATCATACATCTCTACAAATTCAGACGACGGAGACCAAGCGACGCATCTCATAAAAATAGAAATGTATGATATGAAAAAACTATCCAAGATTCCAACTAGTGATCACTGGAAGCACGCTACCACGAGGATAAAATATTATACAAAGAATAATAGGGATAGCATCCTCGACGATACAAACAGCCTTGCATACAATATAACAAAGCATATTGCAGAAAGTGAAAAAGTTAAAAAATACTTTTTTAACAATGACACTCATTAGTGGATTAGTGAATGTGATTCTGTTTACTTAAAGTACTTCTGTGTACTCATTAGATCCAAGGAGCTGTCGTCTTGTGATGCTGAGAGAAAAACAAGAGCAGAAGGAAGAGATGAGTGTGGTATACGTGTACAGAACACTTCATGGAAAAGCAAAACTACAAAATTGATTGGAGAAGAAAAAGTGAAGAATATGCAGTACCCAAGAGCTGAATATCCATTTTTCAGTTCAAAATCTAGACGGCTGATCAGTTTCGAAAACTGGCCTCTCGTTATGCAACAGAAGCCTGAAGATCTTGCAGAAGCCGGTTTCTTTTATACTGGCCATGGAGACAGGAGCAAGTGTTTCCATTGTGGTGGTGGTTTAAAAGATTGGGAAGATGACGATGATCCTTGGCAGCAGCATGTTCAGTGGTTTAGTCAGTGTGCTTATGTAAAGCTTAAACTCGAACAGTGTTTTGTATAAGATTAAATAGGGAGTTTATAAAGAAATAAAAAATAATACATTGCATACAATTTGTTTTATTTAATTTTATAATGTTTCCTTTAGTTACATATACACAAAATGCATTAAGCATAACACATAAATCTAAAACACAACACACTTTATAACCTTAACTACTATAGTCTACAGTAACATTTCTATTTTTATCTATTTCAATAATATTATCAAACTCAGCATAAACAATACAGTTAATTGTTTGTATTAGTGAGGATTCAAATCGTACTTCCAATCTTACACTACCATGCTTTATGAGATTCCAATGAGCTGATGAGTTAGCTGATAAATCAGGAGTTAAATCAAATGCTAAAAGACAGTAGCCTTTGGCATACTGTTCACGAGAGATTGCATTTCCTTCATTAAGAAAGTGAATACCAGTCCCCGAGAATAGAGTATGATATGCCGATGTAAATATATTATTATTAAAAGATGGTTGCAAAGCTTTTGAAGGTATTTGTTGACCATCAATGTATAAGCTGAAAGAGTTAATACCATAGTTTTCAAAGTTAAATGGATTTTTAGTAAGTGAGCCATTAAATGCGGAATTGTTCACAAATCCAATAATACATCTTTTGGGTACCTGTCCTAAGAATATATTATCAAGAGTTTTTCCTTGAACACCTGATGGAATTGTTAAAACTTTAACTTCAGCACGAGTAATAGGATATTTAGCAGTGGTAGAAGCTAAAACTTTCTGATGTGCGAGTAATACACTTGGATTAATTCGTGCTCTTCGAACAATAAGAGTTGCGTCCGTAATGCAAACTTTAAACTTTACATCATTTGACCCAGCAATTAAATTAAAACTCTCTCTTGACCGAACTAATTTTACACTCATTTCAACGCCATTAATTAAAAATTTATCTTGATTGAAAATGTCACCATGAAGATGACCAATCATTTCTATTTCCCTGCTTTCATTAACTAATTCCTGTCTTTTAACAAATCCTATGTTTTTACCATCTGTGGAATCCATTTTTCCTGCTGTATCATCATACCAAAGACTACAAGTAAGATGAGATTGTTTAGCAGCAGGAGCATAGTTTAAAAGGGTTTCCATGTATGCTCGATAGGCATAGGTATTATTAGGTGGTGATACAAGTTTTTGATTTAAATAAACATCGAGTTGACTAAAAAGTGAATGCAACCAATTATTTACGGGTGCTACTGCTGTAGCTGATATCAAGTTTGTTGAATCTTGATTTAATACTTTTGCCTTTATGTGGAGTAATGTATGAGACAAATCTATGTAGTCATCGCCGGTTCCAGGAACTTGAAACTCGATAGGTCCATCATCAGCAAGAGATGAAATTGGTTTATAGTGAATCCACAATCCATTTTCAATGCTTGTTTGTGTAGACGGTAATGCAAACAAATCTAATTCTGACTTAACGCACTCACAAGAATGATTATGAAGGAAAGACATACTTAATTTGAAAATATATCTTTGATGTTTTTTGGTTTTAGACCAAGTTTTTTCGTAGCTTTCACTTTAGCTGTTAGTGGTGGAATGAACGAGGCCAATCGTTTTCTTTTAGTTATATACCCAGATCCTGTCATGTTAAATCGATCAATTTTGTCATCAGCCTTTCGTTTTAAGTTCGTACTAACTTGCTTTAGACGATCTTTTATTGAGGCTTCCATAGGACGGGCTTGAACCATATCCGATAATAGTCCTACTCCAGCGTTTAATGCCTCCTTACCAACCACTCGAACACCACTTGAAAGTAAAGGTAAAACTGATCTAAATAACCCTCCTAAGAAGCTCCCAATACCATGACCGCGTTGGTATGGTGAACCCTTATAAATTACTCCAACTCCTGATCCGGCTTGATGTGAATAATAATTTTCATATGGACATTTATGATGATCATGAGGAGAATACATTATTATAATTTGCGGAAATGGAGTTTAATACACACGGTCCCAAACTGGAATGGTATTTTTTGTCCTGTGCTCGATCTTATATCTATTTCCAGCGTATCGAATTCTCTTCGCATAACAGGTAAGTAGTGAGGTGGAGAGAAAATGTGCATTTTATTCGCACCATAAATGTATTTTGAAGGATCTAATGAAATTACTCTTAATAGCGGAGTCATAACATCACCCACAATCTGGGGATCGATAATGTCGCAATATAGAAATAGTTGAGATGGTAACCCTAAGTGTAAATTAGCAGGACACTTCCCAAAATTTCTGTCTAGGAGATTTGTATTTGGTTCATAACCTAGTTGTAAACTTAATTTGGGTGATAATGTTACGGATGTTATATTTTTATCCAAAACAGAAAAAGACACAAATTTTGTTATTTCATCATAACGAAATTTCAAGTTCTCTCTGATACCATTTAACGCATTTAAAATATGTTCAACGTTATCGTAGTTGGTAGCGGGAATATGTTTTTTGTAGTACACTTTTGATGGTTTATCTTCATTAGGCATTAACATGGTTTTTGTGATGTATACAACATTTTCATGATCTTGAACAGTAAACATGGTGCATGGATATTTAAACTCGACAACTCCAACCGACCATTCACCTTCTAATTTCATAGCTTTTGGTAATTTTGTTGAAAAATTTGTGGTCTTATTATCAGGAAAATATTCCATTGAACTGTTGCTAAGCAAAGTTAAATAAAAACTTTCTTTATTCATATTTCTTTTAAACTAGAAGCTAAAATCCAACTGTTAAATTTATCTGGATAACCTTTCCACTTCACTAATACTTCTTTTCTGTTACCCGAATAACGAGTGCCAATTATTTTATCTATTTTATATTGTGAGGTGGGGTTGTAAGTGACCTTCTGTAATTCTCTTTCATAAAAAGTACCAACTATTGGTTCATTTTGTAAATCTGTTATTGTATAAACAACCCATGGAGATCTATCAATTATTGAAGATATAATAAATATTTCATCACTCCAATTTGATTCATATCCTTTTTGGAAAACATGTTTATATTTAGTTATTCGAACATAATCACCCACGTTGAAATTTGGTTTTGGATTTTCTAAAGAAAGTTTGTTTGACCCTCTATCATAAAGATTAGTCCAAACTGTCATAATATTGTTGGAACTTACATCACATGGGCACATTTTAATACTCGAGTGAATGCTGTGATTATAAGAGTATATTAAATCTTGTAAAACATCTATATATCTATAAGTATTGTTATGAGTGAAATAACGCCACATTTTCATTTTTAGAGTTCTTTGAAATCGTTCAACAATACTAGCCTTAATATCAGGATTGTTAGTAGTATAGTAATTTATCTTTTTGGATTTAAAGTATTTTTGTACATCTTTTGAAACAAATTCTGTACCTTTATCAGATTGTATGTGAGTAGGTGTTGAATTACTTTCAGTAAATATACTTTCAAAACATTCTTTACTTGTTTCTGAGTTTTTCTTTTTCATTGGTCTTGCAAAAGCATATTTACTAAATACATCAATAACACAAAGTATGTAGTTGAAACCATCATTATATTGAGAATAAGTTCGCATATCACTTAAATCAGCTTGCCACAGCTCATTAATATTTGATAGAATGTACCTATTACGCGGGAATTTTTTCTGAATGGGTTTATGTAATGTATATGTTTCTTGTGATTGTAACCATTCCTTTACTTGCTTTTTATCCATTTTACCCTTCATAGCTTTTGATAATTTATCAATACTACCAAAACCAGCGGGGTTAGATGGATCATAATAAATCCTGTTAATTTCTTCTAGTACGGGGTCCATTTTTCCCAATCGATCTTTTTACGTATTTTAGTTATAGATCTTTTATCTCCACTGCTCGGTGTAGAAAACTCTTGAACTTCAATCTCAGATGTTTTGTTCAGATCTTTTGCTTGAAGTTGGTTAATAAACTCACATCTCTTTGGATTTCCAATATAAGTAAGTGGCACTTTAATATCTTTTAATGCTTTAGCAAATCTATCCCACCCTATCGGATCACTTTTTTTTAAGGGTCTAAGTGAATCATTTATTAAATCGATAATATTACTTCCTGGAATTTTTTCATTATCAATTATGACTGTGCCTTCATTATCCCAACGTATTTTACTTTTACTTGTTCCAATTAAGTTTAATAATGACTCACCTTTTTTATTATAAGTTTTTGGTATTAAACTGAGTATTTGTGTTGGTGAATACAGTGGATTTGCCTCACTTTCTATACTTTTAATAGATCCTTTCTCCTCCAACAAAGATTCAGCATCAACTGAACTTTTTAGATCTCTATCTTTATTTTTAAAACCAATTTTTGACCCATTTGAATCTTCATTAGATGTATCAGAATAAATTGGTAATCTGAGTGGTTGACGATCCTCTTCGGTAAAGTGAAGGTATCTTTGTAGTGTTTGTAAATATAACATCCACTTCTTTCGGTCTTCTGTCTTACTATTCATAATATTTTGCATTTCAATATCTAGTCGAGACAAATTACTAGTAATCTTATTTTCTTGTTTTAATTTTTCAATCAATCCAGGTTCAATAAGTATCATTTTCTTAGCATTTTCCATGTTAACTGGCTAGTCCACTTACTAATCCACTCAATATTGCACCTAATATTATTGGTAAGAAAGCCCCTCCTTTTTGTATAATAATATTTTTTCTTAGTTTATGTTTACACTTATGCACCAGTTTACGGAGTATATTTTTGTGTTTATTCAATTTTTGTTTATCTTGATCTTTAAGAGGTATCTTTCCTTGTAAAACGTTATGAATACATTCACAAATACAATTTATTTCTTCTTCATCACACGTTTTAAGTAACGCTCTTTGATATTTTGGTTTAAGCGTATGCAAAGCGTTTAGCAAATGTTTATGCGTTGTGATTCGACGATGCATCATTTAGAAATGATTTGAATTGTGTGATTCTTGATGTATTTAAACTCTTACGAAATGTTTAAGCGTTGTGAGTCGACGATGTATCATTTAGAAATGATTTGAATTGTTTGATTCTTGGTGTATTTAAACTCTTTCGTGGGGACGTAGACTGTGCAGTAACCATTAAATGGGAATACATTTGTCTTGATACGACAAAAATCATTTGTATTCTGTTTTAAATCTACCATTAAATATCCATGCGCTTCTAAAGTTGCATCCCTGTAGGCGTCTTCAATGAATTTTGGGTTATCTGGTGACACTTGGCGTGCTAAATATCTTATTTGAGTTTTATCGCGAGGGTTTTTAAAATAAATTATATAACTTGAGTTTAAAGAAATGTCTCTTTGACCTTTACCTTGATGAAATAAATTTTGCGTTAAATAAAATACACTAAGATTCCTGTGGTGACTACCTTTTGTAAATATATCCACAATTCTTCCATCAGACTCTCTCATTAGATCATCAATAATAATAAGGTGTGGGTTTTCACCATCAAACATATTAAGATTTGGAATTCCTTGATGATAGTTAACATTTGGTAAATTATATAAAGGCTGCATTTCATCAAAGCACCATGTGATCTGATTAAAATCACAATTACATATTTCTTTAACTGATTTTATGAAATTTGTTACAAAATTTGACTTCCCACATCCACTTGGTCCTGCCACAATAGCAGTAAACGGATGGATAAAGTGAAACATTTCACACGTCTAGAGTTTTAAAGGGATGAAATAAAAATGAAAATGTTGGTGTAAAAATTATATATATGTCGGATCCGGTCAATAGTACGGACAGCAAACGAATCGTAAGCGCGCCATTTTGAGTATCACGTGGTCTGCGCGCGCTTATACAGAGTCGTGATGTTTCATCGGAGCTGCGAGGAGCGCATTCAATGCCCGACCGCAGCAGTGTGAAGACATCCCGAAACTGTACTCGATTCGTTGTGCCCAGTATAAGTGTAGTGAGTGATTAAATTAAATTGTGTTTGATTTAATTTGTGATTTAAAATTAAAATAACCAAGTGAACCGCACCCAGTGTATTTTCATTGCACGAGACCCAAACTCTGCCCACATGATGCCTGAATCTGACGGAATAATACCGGTGGCTCCGACATCAGAATTGGGATCAAATCGTGCTAATGAAATTACACGCGGGAACAGTGACAATAACAATCTGCAGTGGAAGTTAGTTACTTTTTGAAATGCAAAACCAGCAAACTTTGAAAACGCAGCCAGTGAAAAACAAGTTTTTATTGCCGGAATTCGACCCCGACAAACCGGATTTTTATGCGCGTTCGTGGTGCGCCACCACCGACTTGCGTTTTAACGGGAGTGCAGTGGAGGGATGCCAGCTTATTTTGACGCCGAGCAAGGCGCTAAAGGTGAAGCATCAACCTGGCTATCTCAAATAGCCTACAAAGGAATTTAAGGTACTTTTTATAACACGATTTATTTCGCAAAGGCGGGTACCCTCATTAAAAAAAAAATTAGTGGTGAAAAACCAAGTGATAAAGAAACATTACCCACGTTCGCCAGTCGTTTCATATCTGATGCGAAAAATGAACACTATCTGTGAATCATCGAAAACAAGTGACACCGAAACCAAGCGAGGAAAAATAACGTCAATTAAGTGTTATAACTGTGCTAAAACGCCCATAAGCGTATTGAGTGCAGAAGTAAGGCGATGGATACGAAGGGAAGACCTACAGCATCAAGTCAAGTGACGCAGCAGCCGGCATCGAAGACCTCGGTGTGCTTCAAATGTGGCAAGCCAGGTCACATAGCCGTGCGCTGTACGAGCAGTAGTGGCGGCAGTGGCAACGGACCAGTCCAAGGCGCGGCGCGACGCGTCGATGTCTGCATCGTGCAACCACCATCAGACACGTTACAACACAGGTGAATCGTTTCATTTTTACTTACGCCTCTGGTGCCTTGTGTTCTTTATGTTGACTATCGCTGGTTAAGCGTTAGTGAGTTAATATCGCTGGTTGAGCTTTTATTATTATTACTGTCTAAGTGATAGGATTTGTAACGCTGGTTAAGCGCTACAATGTTAAGAACTGGTTAAGTACTTCAGTGATTTACACTACTTCGTAAGTAGTTATGCATAGTACTGGTTAAGTGCTGTGGTTTTGGGGGGAATGCCTGAGGTTGAAGTACCATTTTGAAGTAGAGATGTTGAGTTGGATGATAGTGTGGAATCTTAGGTCGGCTGGTCGGACCGTACCAGTAGCTATTTCGTAGCCGTAATCCGTATCTTATTGACATCCCGGTGTCCATGGAAGCGCGGTGTGCGGATGGCACTGGCGGAGGTCGTGTATTGTGCGTTCATGGTGAACGGTGTGAAACAAACAGAGGTTTGTTAGTGGGGCTAGTGTTAGCCACAGGCCACGAATTTGATTCCTGCTGTTTTGATTATAATATTGCTGCATTGTGATAATACAATTGCAAAGGTACTTGAATGCTCTGGGATTTCCGATCAGTCTTAGTTAGATCCAAAGTTTAAGGGTCTGTTTAGAGTGATAAAGATTTTGGGATGGTGACCGTTACACATTGAAACCCTTGAACTCTAAGTGTACCTACAAACATGCCAACGGGTCATATACCAGTCGAAGTTAACGTAGATTCTGATTAAGTTGTGGTGAGAGGTCGAGTAAAACGGTCTATCGGCCGTATTGTTTTCGACCGTACCAGTAGCTGTTTCGTAGCCGTAGTCCGTATCTTATTGACATCCTGGTGTCCATGGATGCGCGGTGCGCGGGTGGCTCTGGCGGAGGTTGGGGTCTTGAGAGACCATAGTGTGTAGTCAGCGGGTGATGCACACGGGCGATCCACGTGGTGGATGCGCACAGAAGTTTTGATCCATGCGTTGGATGTGTGAAAGCAATGTGATTGCTAGTCGGCTAGAGAGCCGTGGCGTAAGAAGTTTTACTCGAAAGTCAAAGGTCACTGGAGAATCGGTAGTTTTTTTGCAATAGAGTTGTGAAAGTATATTCGAACGACTGTGGTACATGGCCCAGGGTAGTTGTTAGTGGCCTAGGGTATTTGTTAGTGGCCTAGGGTAGTGATTGATGTATTTTCAATTGGCTATTCCCAATTTTTGATTTAGTTGAAGAGTATTGGTTTTAATGGTACAGTAGAGTTCTGAAATTTCCTTATTTTCACCAAAGAACTGAATATAGAGTTTGGTCAGGAATGACCGAGTGGAACAGTATTCTGTCGTAGACTATTTTGTGTTTCAGAGTGATTATTACACGAGGAGAATGAAAAGATTTTGAAGGAGGCCTATATCAAGATGGTAGAAAGAGGCTGAAGAAGAAGAAGATCACACGAGGACGTGTAAATCGCAGGATGGCCGTGTCGGATCCGGTCAATAGTACGGACAGCAAACGAATCGTAAGCGCGCCATTTTGAGTATCACGTGGTCTGCGCGCGCTTATACAGAGTCGTGATGTTTCATCGGAGCTGCGAGGAGCGCATTCAATGCCCGACCGCAGCAGTGTGAAGACATCCCGAAACTGTACTCGATTCGTTGTGCCCAGTATAAGTGTAGTGAGTGATTAAATTAAATTGTGTTTGATTTAATTTGTGATTTAAAATTAAAATAACCAAGTGAACCGCACCCAGTGTATTTTCATTGCACGAGACCCAAACTCTGCCCACATGATGCCTGAATCTGACGGAATAATACCGGTGGCTCCGACATATATATATTGCTAAACATCAAATTTAAGCACACAAATAAAAAATACAATTATTTTTACATTATTTACAATCAAACAATAAATTTTAAATATGTAATAAACTATCACAATTATAACAATAAAGTAATATCATAATTTTACAATCAGTACAAATTTTGTATATTCACACAGAAATAAAAGTAAAAAGTATTACACTTAGCGTAATTTATAATGTCCCCAAGCCAATGTATCAATGTTGTTGTTCATAATACATCGTTTGGTATCATTATATGATAGAGATGACTTATTTATTTTTTGTGTAAAAATAGTGTGTTTGATTGACTTAAATCGAAGCATACTACAATATAATACATTTTTATTAAACAAACATGATTTGTAATTTCCCATATTCATTTTTTTGGTAACACTTTTGTTAACCCCTTTTGCCTTTGCTATAAATTTATCTTCTATTTCTAAGGCATACATTTTTGATCGCAACCCTACAAATTCCTTCAATACTTTACCATTGTTCTCATCTTTAAAAAAACCTAACTTTTTTTTATTTATTTTTGGATATCCGTAAATATTATTTTCCGGGTAATCTGATGTATCGAAATATTGAAGTAGATCTGGTTTTATATCCTCATAAAAATTGTCTGTAAAAATTTGATATATCGAACTATCGGTATCGGTGTACAATAACTTAATTTTATTATGAAACTTTTTAATCATGTAGTTATAATGAAATTCATACATAAGGGTCTTAGATATATCTAAAATACAAAATCCTAAATAAATCGGCTTATCATAAATTAATTTTGTTTTCCGTAATTGTATTGCGACTAAATGTTCTGAAAATATTGATAAACTATGGAATTCTGGTTTTGCAATCCAATCCTGAGCACCTAAAACTTTACCACGATTATCCCAGTGAGTTAGTAGTTTAACGTTTACTCTTTTTTCAATATTTTCCATAGTTTTACCGAAGACAGAATTGTTCATTAATTTAAAAAAGTCTTTTTCAAAGTTTGATGTAGCTAACGTTCTCAAACTATTATTTAAGTCTATGTATTTCTTTAACCAAGAACTCTGTTTAAATTTTAAAATCCTATGTACTTTAATTAATTTAATCCCCATTTCAATGCATTGTTTTAAATTCCTGTAGTGAATGATGTATTTATTTTTATTATTTAAATTAGGAACTAATTTAGTTTCTTTAGTATTACCCACACATATTATGTTTTCAGGACATAACGGAAAGTCAGAATGCAAATTATGAAGTTCATCAGGATATTCCAAATCAACTTCTAAAACATAACCGAAATCAGAGTTATCCGACACATTATAATCTGTATTAGAATCTATCCATTCGAAACCACCAACAGGAAGAGATTGAGACATTGCCCAACCATATAAATTATTCGCATCGAAATATGTTAGATATGAATTAGGTTTTTCACTATCATAATCTTCCATAAATTTATTATTTGCTCTAGCAAAACGATTGCTACACTGAGATACACCCCCTCTAACACCGGCTTTAAAAAAAGCAATTTTGTCATAGTCCGTTAACAATTCTAATTCGATTTTGGTAAATTTTAACATTGCATCCCAACTTAAACCTGGGGCAGTATAGTAATGAGCAGGATCTAATCCATAAGTTTTTATACATAAAATGTTGCCAAATATCTTTTGCGTGATTATAATCATCATTTGAAATATTTGAATCTGTGAGTGAACTATAAAATTGGTGTTGATCAGGAAGTGATGGATGTTTCAAGCAATCACTATTACACATAAATTCATAAGGATAAATACCTTTCCGTCTTAAACGTGAAAAGTCTTCATTATTAGGATAGTTCCTTTTTAGCTCTGTGAACTGATCATCATTAAGATTTTTAGCTAGTTGATCTAAACTACACGATAAAAATTTCAATGAATCTACGAATCTTAAACTTACTGGTTGATTATTTATTGTTAACTGTTTTGAAAATGATATGTATCGTTCTTTATTTTGTGGAATAACTTCAACTTTACCATCATCGAGGTTTAATGCATGGACAATGAAATGAGCATCGTAGTGACTGAGGTTATGTAAAAATATTGGAATATGACTCGGGGTTCTGTACTTAGAACTACACACTTGATGTGCAACACCCCTAAAACTGCCAGTGTGCCAATCAAAATCGTAAAAAAGATCTTCATTTAACTCAGTTTCACAAATATGACATATGTTTGAATTTGAAATTTTTATTTTATCTTCATCTGATAATGGAACGGGACATTTTTGGAAACTATTTTTTTTAACTATTGTTTTCACATCTTCACAAAGGCGATTCATAAACACTTGTGCACAGTTTGACCCACTATACGTCTCATATTTTGATAATCTGTTATCATATGAACATTTAATGTAATATCCAAAACTATACACTTCATGTTTTTGAATGTTAATTGTACTAGGCTTGGATGGATCGTTACTACATGATTCTATCGGGTTCAAAAATGCCTCAAAGTCTGCATAAACCACGAAGGGCATTTCAAACTTTTTCGCGAATTTATCAAATTTTAATTTATTATTTGAGGTTGCTTTACCAAACCAATCTTTTTTGGAATCCTCACCGTTTGGTAATTCCGAACAAATGTGAGCGCAATCATATTGTTGATGGTTATTAAGTCTTTCCTCTGATGGGAAATGAAGTAAACATGAATCACATATATAAACCGCACGATGTTGTCTTGATATTTGTGAACTAACTAGTCGCGATAAGTTTTTAATATAACAGTAATGATTGTTAGTACCATTCGATATATATAGTAGGTTAATATGATTAGGTGTACGACATTTTGTTAAATATAAAGGACCTACAACAGAATTACACTTTTTTTCTTTATTATACTCTAAGCCAAAAACATTAATACTAATATTGTTTAATTTCTCTACTTTTGATATATCTGCAATTTTAACCGGAAAAGAAATACCAGTAAATTTTAGTTTATTTCCATGAATTGCGTAAGATGCTACCCGATCTACACTTTTACATACAGTATATAAACCAGAGAGTAATGCCCATTTGAAACACATATTATCATTATTTTTAACATTGATTACAGCTTTTTTTGATTTAATATCTTGAGGAAGATCGATATATGAACTACCGCGTAGGGGGTTGAATTTGTTAACATTCATATCTATGTATTTAATTTGATTAAGACTCCAACCACTATCTTTTTTTTCAAATTGACAAATTTTACCGACTACAGTGTCTATTAATGATGAATAAAAAATATTTAAGTCATCTCCCTGACAAATTATGTAATTAAACGTTTGAAAATCAAACGTATTTTTAATATCTTTAGTTTGTTGTATGAAATCAGCATGCAATATGAAGTTTATTTTAAAAATTGTATGTTGTTGAATACATTCATTTATCAAAAATAAGATATCGATTTTTAACGAATTTAAAAACGATTCCGGTGTTTCAAAATATTGTCCCGATTGAAGTGTTTTACTATTAATTCTATATGTTAAAATTCGATTGCCAAAAGCGGTTTCAACAACTGTAACATTTGTTAATGAATTATGTGATTTTAAAAGATTATTTTTATGTGTATTGCTTTTTAAATGGTTGTTTAGATACCTTTTATTAATATAAACATGACATGTATCACATTCCACCTTATTGTTGTCCACGTCATTGGTTTCAATTGATGATGTAGAAGCTCCTTCATCAAATTTTGCTTTCTTGGTAACCTTATTTTCATCAGTAGTGATACCTCGTTTGATACCTCTTCCAACTTGTTGTTGACTGTAACAATAAAGAAAATTATTAGACAAATCTTAAAATAAAACATTACTACAATAATATTTCTTATTGAGTTTGTGCTTCTAATACTTACATCAACGTTGTTTCAACCATCAAACATTGATTATACAAGTCATCATCATACGATGAATCGAACAGTTCACGCTTCTCCATTTCATCACAAACTTTAGACAGCTCCTGATTGAATTCGCTGTTGGATTGTTCTATATTCTCTTCAATGGTTGCGGAAAAGAAAGCACTGGTGCACATTTCACTGAAGTTTTCCATCTTTATAATAAGTAACAGTTAAGTATTGGTAGAGCAACTGATGTCCAATTTCAAATAATGTCCAATATATAGTCTAGCAAAGGATTAGGAAAGTCATGTAAAATCTAATGAGTACACAGAAGTACTTTAAGTAAACAGAATCACATTCACTAATCCACTAATGAGTGTCATTGTTAAAAAAGTATTTTTTAACTTTTTCACTTTCTGCAATATGCTTTGTTATATTGTATGCAAGGCTGTTTGTATCGTCGAGGATGCTATCCCTATTATTCTTTGTATAATATTTTATCCTCGTGGTAGCGTGCTTCCAGTGATCACTAGTTGGAATCTTGGATAGTTTTTTCATATCATACATTTCTATTTTTATGAGATGCGTCGCTTGGTCTCCGTCGTCTGAATTTGTAGAGATGTATGATACGCCATCTCTAGCAGCTCGTGCCACAGTCGACGATAGCAGCTTCTTCCTTTTTATTTTTGGTGCCACTTCAAAAAATTGATCAATCGGCTGCGATTTCCTTTTTCCACTATCGTCTGTGTTATTAACGACGATGTCATCACTCTTTTCTTCGTGTTGAGGAGAGAGTGGTGAGTAGTAATACTGTTTATAGGTATTTTCAATATCGTCTGCGAAGCTGAATGATCTCTGCAACAACAGAGTTATCACGTTAATATCAATTTGTTTACACTTAATCTGACACACACACGTTAGGAAAGACAGTACACAGTACAAATACAAGTAAGTTTGTCAATAGAATAAACACTTACCTCCATGGCCATTGATGAGTTGAAGTAACACAAACGTAGTATTGGTAGACGTATACAATCCACTGTGGTCAAACGACCATAGACTGACTGCATGACTGCAACTGTTCGATCTTATATAGCACCATTCTTATCTAAAACAAATTCCTAAGTACAACGAAACTGATTGTAACTCTATGAGTCAACAAACTTATCTCACGTTCCTACAGGCATCAACCTGCTTGTGACTCACAAAGAATGCGATTTAATATTTACAAATCACTATAATTGAACATTCCTATGACAACCATTGAATAGATTGGTAGTGTAATAATCTGCTAATAACAGTAATATCATGGATACACTAGAATTACAACAACATTTGAAAAAGATTCATCCCAGTCTACAAAATAATGTTTATGCTGCTAATAGACTACCTATGTATACACATGTACCAACGTATATAATATGCAATTTGGATGCGGATGATAAACCAGGTTCACACTGGGTAGCTGTACATATCGATACGAATGGCATCGGTCAATATTTTGATTCATATGGACGAGCACCTGAGCGATATCATCTCCAGTTTTTGAAAAGGAATTGTAAGAGATGGGACTGGAATGTTGATAGGATTCAGAATGATTGGACTTCAGTTTGTGGTGAATATTGCTTAATGTATTTGCTATTTAAGTTTCAGGGATGTTCAATGCATAGTTTTACGAACATATTTACTGGGAACACACTATACAATGATATTTTTGTGGATGAGATGTTCCGCTCATATTTTGTAGAAAAAAAGTAATAAAATTTCAAAATAAAAATGAAGGAATATGTTTTATTGCGCCAGAACCCGCAATAGTTTCAGGGATGTTCAATGCACACTGTACAATGATATTTGCGCCAGAACCCGCGATAGTTTCAGGGATGATCAATGCATAGTTTTACGAACATTTGTAGGAAAAAAAGTAATAAAATGTCGAAGTAAAAATGAAGGAACGTGCTTTATTGATGACATAGAAATGCAGACATAATGAGGGTTAACAATGAGTAATAGATAAGAACACCAAACCAACCGTAATTAGGGTGTTCGAAGTACAATAGATAAGAGGATTAGGCGAACAATGGTGCGCTAATGAGGGTGCAGGACCACCGGAAATCAATGAGATAACAGTTAATTGATTTGTATAACTCCAGAACCACGCATCCTACGCTAAAACGGACTGCAGAAACGTGATCAGAACATGGCAAAGATGGGTGGAACAGATCGTGGGGCTCTGGCGCGGGGCTCTGGAACGTGCGCCAGAACCCGCGAATCCCCACTACTGACGGGGCTGTCTTTAAATGGAGCACTCAACATCGAACAATCTCTAACTTATGTGATTTTTAAAGATTTTGTTCAACGAATCCTTGGGGTATCATTTTTAATAAAAAGGGTGGAAATTTCTCTGTAAATAATAATCCGTGGTCACCCTAATCGACATATTCAAGACGCATTGAAGATTTTCTTCAACAGCTCCTCAAATATAAACCTAGGAGTTTTTGTTGTATTTTTACTAGTTTTGACAAATTCAAATCTGTGTTTTACAAAAAACTTCAGACCTCTGCGATGCTTTTTCAGCGAGATATTTGCGAAAAACTAAATTTTCAACGTTTCGATGGCGCGGCCATGGCGTTTTAGTCTTACAGCTCCTGAAATATAAACCTAGGATTTTTTGTTGTATTTTTACTAGTTTTGACAAATGAAAATCTGTATTTTACAAAAAATTTCAGACGTCTGAGATTCTTTTTCAGTGAGATATCGGCGATAACGTTTTTGTCACCGTTTCAATGGCGCGGCCACGAGGTTTTATCCTTAAAACTCCTAAAATACAAACACAGGATTTTTTTCTATATTTTTACATTTGGTTTACAAATTCAATCTACTATTTCCCAAAATTTCAGGTCTCTGCGACTCTTAGTTTTAAAGATCTCCATGGCCGCGCGGTTCGGAAAGTTTCGATGGCGCGGCCACGTTCAAACCCTTATAACTTTTTAACCATTGCTTTGACAAATTTATGGTTTATGGTAATCGACTTTTACATTTTTTTACAAAAACTTGGGATGGTTTTTATTTAACCCTTAATTCGGCAAGAGCAAAAATAAGCGAAATTTTGATTTTTCTGAATATTTTTGTCATCCTTAGATATTCCTAAATCCAGGAAAAATAATGAAAAAAATCTAGTATATCTAGATTTTCAGGAAATGCATGTCCAGTATACTGGACACTGCCAGGTTCTCTGAAAAGTAACAAAAAATATTGATGTCCAGTATAGTTCCCATTGTCGAATTAAGGGTAATTATGTTTTTTTACTTTTATATAAACTCTTTTTTATGCAAATATGCTGTTTAATGTATAATGTTCGATGCGTTTTGGCTTACAAAGTCATGCTCAATACGCCCTAAAGTATAGAAGTATCGTGAAGGCTCAACTTTGAAGAATGATCCCTCTTTTCAACGTTTTTTTTTCGTTAGGAATGTTAAAAAAAAGGAATGGCAAAAAGGCTTCGCATTTCAGGAAAACATGTATCCGTCTTTCAGTCCTGTTCATCGCTAGCGTATTCGTGTAAGAAACTTGACACTAATAAGGGGAGGAGCGAATTTGGGCTTCACACAATTTTGGAACATAATTATCTTAGCAAGTTCATTATGAGGAGTCGTTATATCAGATTCACTGTGCCCTTCGATCCAGTGGAAGGTGGTCCGTCAAGAACAGGGTTTTAGGATAAGATTGCTGTTAGTTTGGTTGCTTTTTAGAGCTTTGATATGGCTGAGCTCTCAAATAGAAATCGCATACCATAGTATTGCATTCACAGTGGCCTGATAGCTGTTGAGGCTGCTGTAAGGGCAACTTACTCGCACTGGAAGGTCGAGATATAAGCGCCTAACAGTACTATACGTCAAAGATGCTGTTGAAGGCAACAGAGAATGTGCATTAGGTCTAAATTATATTAGTTTTTAAGAATCCTGTGTAGGTGTGTACAGAGTTCATTATTTATTTGTTCAATTTCTCCCCCTTTTGTTTTATATCGTAATTTTTATCGAAAATCAATCTTTTTGGTATCCGTAATAGTAAGCAACCAATAAGTGGTGGAATCTCCATCGGCTGATTCAGTATACAGGTGTAGGTTTTGCCCAATGGATCTATGTGCACAAGTATGTTAGCAGCTTATTTTGGTTCCTGATAAGAGAATAGGCCAAGAGGTATTATTTGAAGTATTTTATGTATTGCTGCAGTTGGCATGGTAGTTATGCAGCCATTTGTTGCAGGGAAGACCTGTTCTTAGAACCTATGGAGCCATAAAACTGTCTTCAGGAGAGCCATCCCTTGTTCACGCGTGCTTATTTACCACTTATTTTGAGGCGTGTTGAGTTTTTTTGAATACTTTTAAGTTATATTAATGTGAGTTATCTGGAAATTTAGAGTAACACACATAACATGGACGTAATCACATAATATCATATTGAAATTAAATGTCCGTATCATTGGCAATGTCCAGTATACTGAACATAACTAAACCATACTAAGGTACTGCAAACCTGGCAATGGGAAGTATACTGGACATGCTAGTTTGACAAAGAATACTGCAAAATCTATGATAAATGCAATGCTTGCAGTGTATGTATACGTTTGTACACACCATCTGAAACGTATAAATAAAAAGTCATTGCCTATTTTAGAACAAAAAAATCGAGTAATTCTAGATTTATCAAGAGCGTGTTTTAACCTCGTTCGTCCTGCCTAACATTGCGGAGACTACTGCCTGACCGGGTGCAGGTGTCCATTGACAGTTATTTTCAGGGTAATAATACAGGATATAACCAACCTATCTGATGGAAAAAGTCTTTAATATGGTTTAAAATAAATGCATCAGATTTTTTCAACGTCCATGTCCAGTATACTTCCCAATATCGAATTAAGGGTTAAAAAAAACGTCATGGCCGCGCGGTCGAAACGGACACACTCAATATCACATAGGATTGATATTCATAGTTGCAATTTTACTCCTCACCTCCAACAGTTCCCTCAGTTGATTTGAGGTTAGATAGGATGTGAGGAGAGGAACCATCTGTCAAACCGGATTTCTTCGCAATAAATCGTGCATGTGTAAAGCGAAACAATTTTTTGAATTTTCCCACTTTTTTTTCCCACGTTTTTATACACTCACTTTTCTTGTTTGTATAACTGTTTGTCGTTCCGGTGGGACTTTTGCAACTCAATTTTGAGGCACTTCCCGTTAAGCTAGCAAGCTGAAATTTTGCACACGCTCTGATATCTGATGACAATACATTACTAGCTAAGAAATGTTATAACAAATCCAATATGGCGGCCTCCCCAAGATGGCGGACTGGCTGTTTGAAATCCACCCCCATGATATGGGTATCAAATGAAAGGGTTTGCCGTCAGGAATACGAATAAAATAGTCACGTGACTTAAATGTGAAAATATACCAAGGGACTTCTACGCCTACCACAACTAGGAATGCAACTTTTGCTGATGTTATCAACGCTGAAAGCGAATGGCAATTACAAAGACCCGAGGAGCCTTGGGTTTTGGCGCAACGACGGAGATTAAAAAATCGTTTTGCGACTGTTGAAGGAAAGGCACGAAGTAACGAGAGTGAAAGGTTTAAGGCGGCCGACATCAGAATACCATTATTTATAAATAATGTTGACCAGAATACATCTGAAGAAGATATTATTGACTATGTGCAACGGAAGACGCAGATTTGCGTTACTCTGCAGAGAATTAAATCAAAGGTGAAGCGACAGTATAACGCGTATAAAATGCAAGTACCTAGCACAAAGTTATCCTTATTTTTAGAGACTGGTTTATGGCCTGAAGGAGTTATTGTAAGAAAATTTATTGAATTTAAATCTAGAAGTAATGGATAAGAGAATCAATAACACTAAATTTATCAGCTTTAACTGTCACTCAGTAAAGAGCTCCGTGCAGTACGTGAGAAGACTGTGTCGTGATGCAGACTTTTTGGCACTGCAGGAGACATGGTTGCTCCCTGAGGACATCCCTTACCTTGGAGAGATAGATCGGGACTTCGCATACTGTGGCAAATCGGCGGTTGATACTTCTTCTGGTATGCTGAAGGGCAGGCCGTATGGTGGAGTGGCTTTGCTTTGGCGTAGAGAAGTTTTTCGTAACGTTTCGGTTATAGACTGTTCAAGTGATCGAATCATGGCTGTGAAAGTAATGCTAGATGACCGACATTTCGTGGTTATGTCTGTGTATATGCCAACAGATAAGCCAGAACATCGGGAAGATTTTGTAGATTACTTAAGTCAGATTATTGCAATAGTACAGACGTGTAATATTGAGTCAGTATACATTTTAGGTGATTTTAACGCTCACCCGGGCTCTCCGTTTGGCGCTGAGCTCCAAAACTTCTGTGTGGAGCAAAACTGGATTTGCACGGATATTGAGTATCTGGGAGTTGACTCTAATTCGTACACCTACCTTAGTGACGCGCATGGGACTACATCATGGTTAGATCATGTGGTTACGACGGAAGGGGCACATAAATCGGTTCTCAGTGTTAATATTTTGCATGAGGTGTCCTGGTCGGACCATTTTGCGGTTGAGATGACCTGTAATTTAGAGGTGGTAGTACCTAAAGTTGAGCAACGATGCTCCGCGCGAGACGGTGTAGTCTGGGGGGAGCGAGATAAATCTCAGATCAAACAGTATTGGCAAGAGTGTTCATCTAGATTGAGAAATATAGACTTTCCTGCAGATTTTCATGAGTGTGCTGATGTATCCTGTTGTAATTTAGAGCATAAGCTTCTTTTAGACAATATGTACTCAAAGATAGTTGATATTCTTAGAGAGGCTGCCTCAAATTCTTCGAAAATTTGTAAGAACAAAATTGTCAAGAAAAAATATGTTACGGGCTGGAACAAACATTGTAAAGAGGCGCACGGGAGGGCTCGGCTTCGGTTTCTGGACTGGGTTGGCCACGGTAAGCCGAAAGTTGGTCCTGTCTACAACTTGATGAAAGAAACTCGTAGTGAGTTCAAAAGTATACTAAAATGGTGTAAAAATAATGAAACTCAAATAAAGATGGACATTTTGGCTACGCAACACACTGCGAACAATTTCAGTAAGTTTTGGAAAGAGACCAACAAACTGAATCCTAGGCCGAGTGTTCCCGTCAGTATTGAAGGTATCAGCGATCATAACCGAATCGCAGACCTGTTCAAAGAGCATTTTAGAGTGCATTCCGCTTTGGAATCGGTGGATTTGGAAACAGGGCTGCGTGAGGTGAGGGAAGGTGACCCGATTATGCGAATAACGGCGAAACAAGTGGCACGAGTGTTGAAGGACATGAAAAGAGGTAAATCTCCTGGCCACGACTCATTGAGTGTAGAACACCTGCAAAATGCAGGTGTTCATCTGCCACGGGTGCTCGCTTTGTTCTTTACACTCTGTGTTGGTCATGCTTATCTGCCGGAGGCACTAATGAAGACTCTCGTGGTTCCGATAATTAAAAACAAGACGGCAGATGTGTCGAGTATCTGCAACTACCGACCCATATCACTCACAACCGTGATTGCTAAGGTGCTGGACGGGGTTATTGAGACTGAGCTTCGTCAACATGTACAGCTGCATGATGCTCAGTTTGGGTTTAGAGCGGGGGTCTCGACAGAGACAGCTATACTCACTCTCAAGAACACTGTTCAGTACTATACTGGTAGGAGCACGCCTGTTTACGCCTGCTTCCTGGATCTATCAAAAGCATTTGATCGCGTGGCGTATAGCAGGCTGTGGCAAAAGTTGTCGAGTGATACGGACCTCCCAGCTGAACTCATATCGCTGCTGAAGTGCTGGTATGGTACTCAGGAAAATTGCGTAAGGTGGTCAGGGTCGTTGTCGGACCAGTATAGGCTGCAATGTGGTGTCCGTCAAGGTGGATTAACATCGCCAACCCTTTTCAACCTGTACATGGATCGTTTGATCGATGAACTTAGCAGCACTGGTGTCGGATGCTCGATTGATGGAGTTCTAATAAATAACATCAGTTATGCTGATGACATGGTGCTGCTGAGTCCATCGATCCGAGCTCTTAGGAAACTCGTCGACATTTGTGAGCGATACGCGGAGACTCATGGCCTTAAATATAACACTACAAAGAGTGAACTCATGGTTTTCAAGGCGGGTTCAAAGACGTACAGAACCGTTTCTCCTGTATTATTAAATGGCTGTGCTCTTAAGGTAGTGTCTACTTTTAAATATCTGGGACATTGGGTCACCGAGTCGCTCACAGATGACGTTGATATAGAGAGGGAGCGCAGAGCGTTGTCGATCCGAGCCAATATGCTGGCCCGCAGGTTTGCACGATGTACGACACAAGTCAAGGTCACTCTATTTAGAGCTTTTTGCCAATCTTTTTACACGTGCAGCCTGTGGTCCAAGTATACAAAGAAGTCGTACAGCTCTCTGCGCATTCAATATAACAATGCCTTCAGGGCGCTGGTGGGGTTGCCGCCGTGGTGTAGCGCTTCGGGTATGTTTGCGGATGCGCGCATTGACGGTTTTGCGTCGATTCTGCGCAAGAGGATTGCGTCCCTTATGTTCCGCGTCGGCGGTGGAACCAACAGCTACCTGCAGCTCTTTGCCAGCCGGATGGACCAGGACTGCTCAATTATGAAACATTGGAATAAGATTCACATTGAGCATTCCGGGTCCAATCCAAAATATAGATTGAGGTAGCCTCCATTTCTTTCTTATTTAATGCTGTTTTTATTTTTTATGACATATTTTATTTTATTGTAATTTTTATTAATTTTATGCTAAAATGTAATTTAAATGTTTAATTTTAATTTGTTCACATGTTTGCAATTTTTGTTATCTGATAATTTTAATTTGATTTTTATAATGGTGTGTGATTTATTTTTTGTTATATGACTTTATATGGTATGGGTGTAAAGCCCGAAATAAACGATTTTATTATTATTATTATTATTAAATCCAATATGGCGGACGTCCAAGATGGCGGACAGGCTTTGAGGCACTTCCCGATAAGCTAGCAGGCTGAAATTTTCAGGGTAGTTTGAAACCCGATGAACAAAGATAAAAATAATAAAATGATTTAAAAATTTAAAAAAATCTAAAAACCCACGTTTTTAAATGTCCTAAAAATAAGAAAATACCCTACCCTACGGGGCTAAGAGAGGGGCCACTCAAAAAGTAGAGGCGTATCTTTGCAAGTTATACTTACCCACAATCTATACGCGTCATGTAAATATATTCCATAAATAGTCCCTTAAATAATATACGCCCCCACGTTTAGAGTGGCCTCTCTCCCGGCCCCGTAGGGTTATTTTCTTATCTAAATGACGTTTAAAAACGTGTTTTTTTAGATTTTATTAAATCTATATAATTATTTAAAATTATTATGTTTGTACAAGGAGTTAAATCCAACTAAATGATCTGGTTTATTAATTATTCAACTCTTAATTTTTAATTCTAAAGTTTTCGAAATGACTCAAACACTTTTTTGTGACCAAAAAAATCGCATCTTTAAATACGTCTTGCTTCGTTCAAACCTAGTTTCTCTCAGTCTACATTTCTGTGTTTAAGGATAATTGAAGAGTATTGATCAAGTTTCCAGCTTGTCTCGAGCAATTTCGCAGGAACTCGCGGAGCTCTCCAGCTCAACAGTTACTTCGGCTCCGGCTCCGTCGCCGTCGTGGGTTCCGTAGGACCTGTGGAATAAAGGATTCATTATTAAAATAAATGAAGGAAGTGGCGTCCAATTCAGCCGCAACTCTTGTTATTATTCAGTGACAACATTATCAACGTATTTCATAAAAAAATCATATCATTTATAGTTTACGCCTTTCTGTTTTTTACTTATAATATCATTGTTTCTGTTTGCATTGATTCCCCGCGCTCAAAGACTCCAAAGAAAATGTGAAGTGAAGGAAACCCTGTTCTACGTTAAATAAATAGTTATTTAAAATAAGCTTCTGAGTAGCTCGGGGAATGCAACGGTTTCTTTCGTATACCTACACAAAGACATTATATATCGTATACAGTACAGGGCAAAGACATTAAAATATTCACGAACAATACTGGGACAATAGTCCAACTGGGCGTGAATGGCCAAATCCAAAACTGTGAGGATTTTTTTTTTATCGTGGTAAAATCATCAAATGAGTCCTCCCACCCAGGGCAGGGCGGGAGGGACTGTCAGACTTGTACTGACTAAAAACCACGGTGTCCTTCAATAGCCCTTTATGTTCCGGGGTCACGGTAAGGAAATAGATCCCGCGACCAAAAACTGTGAGGAATAACAAAAAATATTAAAGGAGCTTTTATTTTGCTTTTTGATGAATAAACTCAAAAACTACTATGCCGATTTCAAAAAGTTTTTCACTATTAGGAAGATACATTCACCCTGAGTAACAGCAAAGGTAACAGGCTAGATCAATATTATCATGTTCATCCGTGCGAAGCCGCGGGACACGCCGCTAGTCCTACTACTATTACATATAAAGGCGAAAGTTTGTAAGTATGGATGTATGGATGTTTGTTACTCTTTCACGCAAAAACCACTGAACGGATTTGGTTAAAATTTGGTACACAGATAGTTTATAACCTGGATTAACACATAGGATAGTTTTTATCCCGATTTTATGTTCCCGTGGGATAATTTTTGAGTTGCAGCGGGTGAAGCCGTTTAGTATAATATACTTTACCCTACTGAGTTTTGTTGATGACTCATGATTATTTATTAAATACGTAGGTATATTATGTTGTTGTGATGGTATGGTAACGGCTGCCCCCTGTACCCTTATCACGAGTTTTCACTATTTTACTTTACAGCGTCTTTCCAGTATTTACTGCGTTTCTTAAGTATGGAAAAATGGAACAGCGCCTCTGGTGTGCGAAGAAGGAACTAATTTTTTCCTTGTGTCAATTTGAAGATAACAAAGTTCCAGTTTACTTTACGTTAGAATAACTGAAAACTCATGATAAGGCCTCTGTTACTGCAGGCACGTGTGGCTGTGGGCAGGTACACCTGCGGCCAGCCCTTCAGAGTTAAGGCAGATTTACATTGAGTCAGTGCCTCAGTGGCTGTGGTCAGTGCTGGCGCCGAAAACTGAAGGCAGATTTACATTGAGTCAGTGGCTGTCGTCAGTGCTGGCGCCGAAAACTGACGCATACTATTTATACGCAGTCAGTATGTCGTCAGTAGACGAGGATATTTATTTGGTGTACACACGTTCATAAAGTCAGTGCGGAAAAATGAATTCTCGAAAACAGCAAAAAATCAAAGTTGCAGCAATGCAGTTGCACGCATTTCTCTATTTCTATAATTTTACGATTTGAGATCTCACAGGTATTCATTATCGCGGTATAGTTGAACAAGTTTTAAGTTTTCCGTGTCGTTCAGTTTTCGCGTAATTTTGTGTTGCGGTGCGAGGAAGCGTGGTCACCATACAACAGAGCGGCAGCGACTGACTTGGGCTGTTGGGCATATTTACACGCCGTCAGTTGAACTGGCGCGGGTGGCGGGGGAGCGAACTGACGCCGAAAAATATGTAGCGCGCATATTGAAGTCAGTACTGACGCGACAGTACTGTACTGACTTGAAATCAATTTATACTATAGCAGTGCCAGGTCAGCACTAAGCACTGACGTCAGTTACTGACTCAATGTCAGTGTACAACTTACTGACGCTTTATCTGATTATTAGGTATTTGGCGTGTGTACCTCGTATCCGCTTGTCCGGGTAACTTGGCTCAACAAATACGGGTTTTGTGGAGAACGCTGTGGACATAACACAACATTTCAACAATCGTAAACATGAGTTGAACTTATTGCGTGTCTTATTGACGCTTCAGAGAGCTGTCAGCAGGGTGACGGGGCCCGGCTCCGTCGTCACGAGACTGTCTTAAAAGATTCCCGTGGACTTGGAACGCAAAGAGCAACTAAAAGAACGTGTTCGTTTTAAGTCAATAAAGATTGACAGTTATTTTCTCTCTACCGGGACTTAAGAAGAAACCGCACTAGATTATTGTCTAACAGCAGTGTATCGAAGCGTGCATTCGAACTATGGTGAGTCGCAGTACGGTATTGTCGCACAACCATAGAATATAAAATAGTACTGCACAACATAAATGGCACACCCGTTTGTCGAACTACCGTAGTACGTACACTCCGAAATACAAATATATTTGACGTCCGCGACCCTACGTTTGGGTGGCCCATCCTGTTCTTTTAATTGCCTTTTGCGTTCCAGTGCTGCGTGCGCTATTTAGCTCTGGCCTGTCCCTTATCGGACGGTGAGATACCCATTGCTCACCGTCCGTACAGGATGTCTTCCTCGCGACTTTTACTAGTGATTGATGTTGATTCAGTGATTGGTTCGATGGTTGGTTCAGTGATTTCACTAGTGATTACTTCAGTGATTGGTTCAGTGGTTGGATTAATGGTTGGTTGTGATAATACCTACTAGTGATTGATGTTGATTCAGTGATAGGTGCGGTGGTTGGTTCGATGGTTGGTTCAGTGGTTGGTTCAGTGGTTGGTTGTGGTAATACCTACTTGTGATTGATGTTGATTCAGTGATTGGTTCGGTGGCGGGTTCAGTGGTTGGATTAGTGGTTGGTTCAGTGGTTGGTTGTGATAATACCTACTTGTGATTGATGTTGATTCAGTGATTCGTTCGATGGTTGATTCAGTGATTGGATTGGTAGTAGGTTCAGTAGTTGGTTCGGTCGTTGGTTCAGTGGTTGGTTTAGTGGTTGGTTTAATGGTTGGTTTAATGGTTGGTTTAGTGGTTGGTTTAGTGGTTGGGTTAGTGGTTGTTTCAATCTTCGGCTCTTTGTTTGAGATGCAGAGACAGGTTTTAGGCTCCTCCGGGATGCCGGGGTCACAGCCGCACGTGCCGCTCTGGGATTTCAAGTTGTACGCCGGCATCCCTATTTCAGGCGAATGTGACATGAAGCATCGCAAGTATGAATGCTGGAAATAGGAAACTTTAATTAATCGTATTTGATTTGATTTTGATTTGAATTAATCGTAATTTGAACGAAAAATAATAATATCTGGTTTGACAATCAGCTAGATATTCTCCATAAACGGGAACCCTTCCTAAAAACTCGACCCTATAATTCCCGAGCACCGGTTATCCGTTTTTGTTGCTCACTAGGATTGTAGACTTTCGAAGACGCCGATTATAATTATGAAGATTTTGGTTGAATATCTAAACTAAAATGGGGAAAAATAAAAACTTTTTGAAAAAAAATGGGAACCTAGTTCAAAACCAAACACAAAAAACTGTAAAATAACTTTTCTTTCGGAAGTCGGTGGCCATAGTCAATGAAATAAAAAACAAAGCCATCGACTTCCGAAAGAAAAGTTAGGTACCTAGGTAGGTATTTAAAAGTTTTTTTTGTTTCGTTTTGAAGTCGGTTCCCTTTTTTCAAAAAGTAGTTTTAGTCAGTAAGACTGGCAGTCGCAGTGGAGGCGCGGCGGGGCGGCGGGGTGGGAGCACAGTTTTGAATTTGTTTGCACCACATTAACAGCGGTGCAGTTAGCATTGAAAGCGGAGACCGGAGTATTACGTAACACGTCTGACTGGCTCTCACACACTATAATGAATGAAACCCCTCACCGAGTCCACGTAATTCAACCCATCAGATTCTGGGTACGCTCCGTCCGGGTCGTTGTACTGCGCCGCGCCGCACCCGATGTGTGTCGCCTTGTAGTACACCAGCGAGATGAAGCGCGCGTCCCACTTACTGGAACAACAAGCAACATGACGAGGCCTACCACGAATAGTTAGACTGTGTGTGGGAAAGAGACAGAGCTATACAAGTCGTCTAGCGCCATCTCGTTCCCTGAGCGGAACCACTCACGCTTTAAGAGTTCATGGTAGGTTGTTGTGTTGTGTTCTTCGAGTTACCGCTCACTGGAAACTTT
Source organism: Agrotis clavis (assembly GCA_954870645.1). Classification (NCBI taxonomy): domain Eukaryota; kingdom Metazoa; phylum Arthropoda; class Insecta; order Lepidoptera; family Noctuidae; genus Agrotis; species Agrotis clavis. The sequence continues at coordinate 12,734,868 of OX940947.1, forward strand.
TTGTATCGAAGGCTTCTTAGTCAGGAGACATTAATAGGTAGTCGTCTCTATCATGGACTTCGTAGTCCCCTCTTCTATTTACCTAAAACTGGTATGTAAGTATGTGTTCCTTCATTGTGCTTTACGAACACGAAACTGAGGGTTTGAAGAGGAAGTAGTGGGGACACGCATAGCTGTGACGTCACAGACATAAATAGTCCTACAGCCACAGCCACTGCGCTAACCGTACCATCCTGCGAGATATCGAGCTCGTATCATGGCAGGCAGTGTAAGGCCCGTATTCATCAAAGTGGAATCGGGTGACACGAGCGCCCGCGACTGACCTGAGCTGGACGTTGAGATCGGGGACCTTGAGGACGTCGCGGTGGCGCGTGGCGTGTTGCGTATTTTTGATTTTTTCGTCAAACTCTTTTAACAGCTCCTCGGCGCTGCGGTTCACTGGTTGCTTTGTTTCCAAGACCCTCTCGTGGATGAGAAAGTACACTTCGCGAGGATTCCGGAATTTTCCTAGAATGTAAAAGTGTCCCAGTAAAAATACACAAATTAATGTCATTTATCGAAAATAGCCTCGAATTTTACGAGAGCGGGGCGGCGGATGACGAGGCTTCCATACCTACCTACTGCCAAAGGCCTAACATGATGCGGATGAAACACGGGCAGAACGTATTCAAATATTATCTCATGAACTCAGTGCTTGCTACATTTTCACATCATCACAAGCAGCTGCCGCAAATCCTCTTCGACGCGACGGCTTGTGTCGCTGTCAGTAGATCAGTGAATAGCAAACTTCATCCCCAGAGTCGCGTCTGGTCTGTTTGTATGTTAAGAGAATATCACCGCTGATCTAGTGAGGAGTTGTAGAGTGGGACTCACGCGAGGCCACGCAGTGTTTGAGGTCGTAGAACTTGACGCAGCGGTCCGCCATCACCTGCGCCAGCCCCGCCAGGTCGCTGTCCCAGCGCTGCAACAAGCTCGCACGTCAGCACCGCACTGCTCACGACCACCCTGAATCAACTTTAAGCAGGTTGGTTAGGGGACAAATGTGCCACGACATGCATCGGGGACATGTTAAGCGAAGCCGGCCGACTTCACCTGACAAATATGGCGACACCACAACGCGCGACTTATGTCCACAGCGACGTCAGAAGAAGTCATGCGACTTCGCAAAACTTTGCCTGACATACCTGGCGACATCCCGCGGCTTAGGTTACTTACGCTACTACACTCGATGTAGTTGGCGACACGTGTCCCGTGCTGTTGCCAGACAATCATGTCGATCGAAGTCCAATGTCGTGCTACTTCACCCAACGTCCCTGGCGACAAGTGTCGCACGACATTTTGTAGCACCTTCAGCTTCGATCAATAGTAATCTCATGGAATAATATGTACCTACCTATATTTGACCTATATTATTTTCTAAAGCTGACGTTGCCGTTGGTTATAGATGGTATGCGTACCGTACCTATGCACTAAGATGCAGTCGGAATTGACAAGACATTCATGTACAATGGTGGTCGCTGTGTGTCCCTGGCACCACTTAATCATAGTACCCTGTAGGTGTCCAGGTTTTTTGACCTCGCTTGATGCACGACTAAAATAATATTTATGGTCATTCATTACCCTAAAGACGATTTTAGTCCCTATTTGAATCTTACCCTTCTTTGGGCATTTCGTCTTATCCCTACATGTTTTTTTTCTTATACTTACCAATTTTATTAACAGTTTTTTCATAAAATATTGTTTCAGAAAGATTTCTTTTAGCATTATAGAAACAACTTGATCATATTTTTTACCCAAAACGTTTGCCAATAGTTTCAAATCAAAACTGTTAATCTAATCAAATTTTCATTCCGAGGGACTTTACTCATGGCGCGATGCGATATCGAATTGCATCGATTGACGATATCGGTCAGATATATCATACAAGCGCCGAAGAAAATCTAAGGACGATCGCTAGTTTTTGCGAATGGAGTCGCACGGATTGACGATATCGCTCACAGATCTCCTCGATATCGAATTGCATGTACGTCTTATTGACAATGCATATGATTATGTGTTCGGAATTCGATTGCGCAACTACTCGTCTCGTGCGACATCTTTTGTCTTTGGTTTGCAGCGCTTTTACGTCGTAGTAGTAAGGTGGATTTTCCCACGTGTTTATACACTCACTTTTCTTGTTTGTTTATTTGTTTGTCGTTCCGGTTGGACTTTTGCAACTTAATTTTGAGCCACTTCCCGATAAGCTAGCAGGCTGAAATTTTACAAACGCTCTGAGTTCTGATGACAATACATGACTAGCTAAGAAAAGTCATAACAAATCCAATATGGCGGCCTCCCCAAGATGGCGGACTGGCTGTTTGAAATCCACCCCCATGATATGGGTATCAAATGAAAGGGTTTGTTGTCAGGAATACGAAAAAAATAGTCACGTGACTTAAATCCAATATGGTGGACGTCCAAGATGGCAGACTAGCTGTTTGAAATGCACCCCTATGATATGTATATCAAATGAAAGGGTTTGCTGTCACAGGAATACGAAAAAAATAGTCACGTGACTTAAATCCAATATGGCAGACAGGTTTTGAGGCACTTCCCATTATTCAATTCAATTCAATTCAATTCAAATCCATAATAATTAGGTAAACATATAAGTATAAGAAGTCAATAAAATCAAATTCAAATTCAAAATTAAATTAAAATATAAAATTAAATCAAAATATTAAAATAAAATAAAATTAAAATATAAAATCACAGATAAAATCAAAATTAAATTAAATAATAAAACAAAATTAGAAGTAAAATTATATAAATATAAAATTATATAAATGAGGGGCCGCTGGCGTGCAGTTGCATCCATCTCATGAACATTGGCGAGTCCCACCGCTGGGACAATGCGCTCAGAATACCATTCGGGCTGCCACGCACACGCATTAACAGCGAGGCTAGCAGGCTGAATTTTCAGGGTAGCTCTAAACCCGATGAATAAAGATAAAAATAATAAAATAATTAATAGATTTAAAAGAATTAAAAACCCACGTTTTTAAATGTCCTTAAAATAGGAAAATAACCCTACGCGGGCTGAGAGGGGGGCCACTCAAAACGTGGCGGCGTATCTTTGCAAGTTACACCCACGATCTATACACGTCATGTAAATATATCCCATAAATAATCCCTTAAATAATATACACCCCCACGTTTTGAGTGGCCCCTCTCTCAGCCCCGTAGGGTTATTTTCTTATTTTTAGGACATTTAAAAACGGGGGTTTCTAGATTTTTTAAAATCTATTAATTATTTTTTGAAGTGCACGGTCGAATTGCATTGCATCACTCCATTAGTAAATACGTACGACTTAAATCGGCAATCGACGCGATATCGCACGAATCGCGTCGCGTCGCATCGCGCCATGAGTAAAGTCCCTTATCCCCACTCCCCATACGTACATTACAGTACGTACCAATCGAATGATGCCGTATCCTCTGGGCATGTGCCTCTGCTTGAGGTCGAATGCGACGCCGCGACACCTGCCGAGCGCGCACGAGCTTCTCACCCTGCAACAGTGACAATGAAAAGTGAAGGAATGGAGTAGCGGTGCAGACTTCAAAGTGCAGCACTCACCAACTTTACAGCATATTAACAATCTTTTCGTTTAATCCTAAAATCTTGTCGTTTAAAAATCTTTAATTTTTGTTCGCGCGTCATTTACGTACTGATTTGGATAATTATTTTTTTATACCACAATTTTTCGCTGGTTGTGTACACGGACGATGTCGTTAGTAATTGAGAACGTGTCCATTTTCCCACGTTTTTATAAACTCACTTTTCTTGTTTGTTTATTTGTTTTGTTTGTTTGTCGTTCCGGTTGGACTTTTGCAACTCAATTTTGAGGCACTTCCCGATAAGCTAGAAGGCTAAAATTTTGCACACGCTCTGAATTCTAATGACGATACAGTCATGACTAGCTAAGAAACGTCATAAGAAATCCAATAAGGCGGCGAGATGGTGGACTGGCTGTTAGAAATCCACCCCCATGATATGGGTAGGTATCAAATGAATTCAAGGATTTGCTGTCAGGAATACGAAAAAAATAGTCACGTGACTTAAATCCAATATGGCCAACGTCCAAGATGGCAGACAGGCTATTTGAAATGCACCCCTATGATATGGATATCAAATGAAAGGGTTTGCTGTCAGGAGTACGAATAAAAATAGTCGAGTGACTTAAATCCAATATCCGCCATATTGATTGATTTTCAAAGAAACGTCCAAGATGGCAGACTGGCTTTGAGGCGCTTCCCGATAGGCTGAAATTTTCAGGGTAGCTTACAACCCGATGAACAAAGATAAAAATAATAAAATAATTAGGTAATAGATTAAAAAAATCTTAAAACCCACGTTTTTAAATGTCCTAAAAATAAGAAAATACCTAACCCTACGGGGCTGAGAGAGGGCCCACTCAAAACGTGGGGGCGTATCTTTGCAAGTTACACCCACGATCTATACACTTCATGTAAATATATCCCATAAATAATCTCTTAAATGATACACGCCCCCACGTTCTTTCAGCCCCGTAGGGTTATTTGGGATCCCTTATTTTTTCTCGTCGCCATTTTTGTAATGTGTATAATACCTAAGCTGAGTGTGTAAGCTTCGCAATAAAACACCACGCATTTTTAGGGTTCCGTAGTCAACAAGGAACCCTTATAGTTTCGCCATGTCCGTCCGTCCGTCCGTCCGTCCGTCCGTCCGTCCGTCTGTCCGCAGCTTAGCTCAGAGACGCCCAGTACTAGAAAGCTGCAATTTGGTGTGAATATACGGATAAGTTGTGCCGAAAAAGTGGTAAAATAAAATCTCGTAAAATATTTTTTTTTAGGGTACCTCCTGTACACGTAAAGTGAGGATGTTTTTTTTTTTTCTCGCGTACCCCTTAGTGTGGGGTATCATTAAATAGGTCTTTAAAAAATATTGATAGTTTCCATTTACAATTTTTTGATAAAAAGATTCGTTTGTGAAATATTAAGCTTTAAAGTGCTAATTTTTGCTCGACTCGAGTGTCCCCCCCCTCTACCAGCTAAACGGTTATGTTTGGTTGTGTGAAAAAATTCACAATAGTAGTATATATAACGAAGTTTAAAAGAAAATTATCATGACTAAGTAGGCTTTACAAGTTTACGAGTAATAGTCGACCAACTTATAAAACGTACTTGGATAACATATTTTCCTAAACAAAAAGTATCGGAGAACATGATCTTCAACTGCAAATGTAAGTTTGTCAACTTTATTTTTACAGCTATAATAGGTGGGTATGTTTTGGGGATAGGTAGGTTTTTATTGTCAACTATTTTTAACTAAATTCAAAAAAAGGAGGAGGTTCTCAATTCGTCGTAATTTTTTTTTTAATGTATTTTCCCCGATTTCTCAAAGACGCCTGGACCGAATTTGAAAATTCTTCTTTTCAAAATTAAATTCAGCGAATCAGCTTAGTTAGTTCGCATAAGTATTTTGATGGGCAACTACGGAACCCTACACTGTGCGTGGCCCGACACGCACTTGGCCGGTTTTTTTTTGCTATTCAAAGGTTTTTATTTAATTCCATCCTGAAATACCTATCAATATTACCGGTGCTAAGGATGATAAAACTCTAGTGCACATTAATTTGTAAGAATTATGATGTATTTGACAAGATTTTGGACTTTGAATTAAACTTTAAAAAATAAAAACTAGGTAGGTAGTTAGGTACACTTCTGAATAAAAAATAAAAAAAGGTTAAAATAAAAACTACTTAAGTACTGTAAGTAGGTATTAATATTTAAATATTAATAACAGTACACACTTACCTATAAAATAACTTCTTTCGAAAGTCGATGGCTTTGTTTTTTATTTGATGACTCTTTTTTTAATCCACCGACGTTCGAAGGACACGTTATTTTGTAGGTCATTTAACACTTTTTTGTGGTTGTTTTCGCGCACAGCGTAAACTGGATCATAATAAATATGTGCGAACGTACCCATTAGCGATGCGCAGGATCTCCTTGACGTGCGTGTAGTTGAGGTTGATGCGCCGGTACTGCGCGCACTGCGCCTGCAGGTGCTCCGGCTGCAACTGAAGGGTGAGGCCTCAGTGGCTCCCAGAGGTCACGCAAGCACCTCGCACATTAGTTTTGTGTAGGGTTGCCATTCGACCGGGTTTCCCCGGATTTGTCCTAGTTTAGAGGGTATCCGGGGAGCATCCGGGGGGGGGCGGGGGCTTCTTTTGTAGGCCGGGTTTAAAAATTTAAAGTCTTGGGCCGCTCGCGACACACGCAGTCTTCACCGTCCCCTCACCCCTCCCAACGCAGTTGCACTTCGACTCATGTGCGGGTCCTGGACTCTATAAATAATCGGGGATTTTCACACGTCTTGTCCTGTTTTCCAAATTCTAGAGATGGCAACCCTAGTTATGTGTAAAATGCATGCCTCCCGTGAAGGACATCTGGACTTGAGGTTCCTCATAATTACAGCTTTCTAGTGAGAGTTTCTGAGCTAAGCTGCGGACTGAAATACGGACGGACACGATGGAACAAACAGGGTCAACAGGTACTTACTGATGTATACTGACAAATAAAATGTTGAGTGTCGTTCGGGCAGCCGCGGGACGGGCAGTAGTCCTTGTGTCTGATGGAGTCCTGTATGTCCCCGGGCCTGGTGACCACGAGCAAGGCAACCGTGGCCCTGACGCCCGCGCACCACAGCGCCACCTGCAACAGGCGCCGCCCTGGTATTCTACTAGGTTCCCACAAAAAAAAGTGAACTAAAAACAATTAACAATGGTTTGCTTAACCTCGTCCTGTCAGCTATCTGTGAGGTCGATGATTTTTAACCGACTTCAAAAAAAGGAGGTTCTCTATTCGACCTGTATGTTTGTAGCCTGTTTAGTTCAGATATTCCATCAATCTCCATTTCGATCTAGCATCGACTCACAATCAGATTGAACACTAGGTACATAATAGTAGATTACGCACCAAGGGAATAAAGCAGTGCCTTACGTCACGGGCGTATTGAATCCCGAAGCGACACTAAGGATTCTGGGGGTGAACCTCCGGAGCGCAGCGAGGAGGTTCAAGTGTTAATTCCCGAGTGAAACGAGGGAATTAAGATAAGAATCCTTAGTGTAGCGAGGGATTTAAGTTAGCCCAAGACAAAGGCAGCTTTATTCCTGAGGTGAGTACTCTGCTTTTCACACCACCTGCGAGGAAATAAGTTCGAATTTTGAAATTTGATGTGGTACGACAACCTTCGAACGTGAGCATGCTGTGGTGCCCACCTCAGCAAGCGATCAGCTGTTGCAGTGGGGACTGCCGGGGGGCTGCCGCCGCTGCTTCAATTCCTTCGTTCAAAGTTATCATACTATGTTTTGTTTGAGGTTCCAAATTCAAATCACATTATTCCCACGGGAATAATGAAATTCAGTAGTTCAGTACGGTATCCCTTTTCGTCACCTAAAATTGTTTGTCCGAAAATCATTATCCATAACACGTTTGCTATAAAATTCAGTAACCATAATGATCATAAGTTCTAAATATTGTTTTACATAATTATCTTCACTTCTAAAGCTGTTCTGGCATAAAATCGAGTATCATAATAATTGAATCTCCTAATTTTGTATGAAATAAAGTCATATGTCCTAATCATTATATTACATAATGTGTATTATAGTAAAACTGATATTTCATGAAATTGTTTAGAAACCGAAGATCTTGGGATCCAAGAGCGAGCGAAGCGAGCTCGGGACTTGTGGGCACCCCGACACGGACAGGTTTCGTGTTAGGTTACTTTAAACCTTGCACGCAGAAATAGGAGCCCCGCGAAGCGGGGCTCCGTCGATTTTCCTTATTGGGTGGTAATCAGTAACAAAACAAACTTTAGGACTTATGTATTTTATGGCAATCGGTTTTATGTATTTTGTATATTATTGATTGTTATATTTATGACAAACGAATTTAGGACATACAGTATTTAGGAGTTTCAATGTTATGGCATTTGAAATTATGTGGTATTAAGTTCGGGCAAGTTATCATTCGGACAAATGATGATTAGGACAAAAAAAATTATGTCACATAAGATTATGTATAAAAAAGTTAGGTAACACAATAGAGAACCGTTCAGTACATATAATATTTATTATACATATATTATACTATTTCACACCACCTGCTCGTAAATGTCAAATTATATGTCTGCTAACCGGCCGTAAAGCAAGGCATTGTTCCCTCCCGCTCGAGCCGGGAATAATACACTTCTCATCAAAAAAATCGAAACACTTTCGTTTTTATTGTTTTTGTCCTAATTTTTTACAAAAGAGAATTAATTCCATGAAAAAAAAACATTACTGTGTAGCTGGCAGTTTGGTCATTACAGTAAGAAGAAAAAAATCAAAATTCGAAATAATTTCATTTGTTTATCCTATATATGAAATTAATCACTGTTTTGAGACAAATGTGTATTTAGGGTTGGAGTACGTTTCTCGTTTAAAAACTAAAAATTAGCGCTTGTCTTTAAACTTTCTGTTTCTTATTTCATTTACTGTGACTTTGGGACGTCTGAAAAAACTTTTTTTTCTAAAACATATGGATACTTCGCCCGCAGAAGCCGCCCAAGTGGTGGCATTGCTGGATTCTGGACTTAGTCAGCGTGTTGTGGCTGCAAGATTGCATCTAAGCTTATCATCTGTTCATAGAGTCTACAAACGCTATCGGGAGACTGGTTCGTTCACGCGCCGTTCAGGATCTGGCAGGAATCGGGTCACTTCTGAGCGAGATGATCGATTTATTGTAACAACTTCTTTACGAAATCGACGCCTTAACGCTTTTCAACTGCAGCAGCAGCTTCGCGTTGTACGAAGAGTAGCTGTAAGTGACTCTACAATAAGAAGAAGGTTGAAGGAACGCGGATTGGCACCGCATAAGCCAGCGAATGGGCCGAAATTAACTGCAGACCATCGAAGAGCGCGCCTTAACTTTGCACGCGAGCACCTAACTTGGTCATACCTTCAGTGGAGCAAAGTACTGTTTTCTGATGAGTGTAAAATTATGCTGTATGGTAACGACGGAAGGAACAAGGTCTACAGAAGAGATGGAGAACGCTTTGCACAATGCTGCATTGAAGAAAAGGTCAGCTATGGTGGCGGTTCGTGGACGGTTTGGGGAGGAATCAGCGCCGACGGTAAGACAGAACTTGCCTTTGTGTCTGGGCCACGGCTGCCTGCACTAAACTCTCATCGGTACATCGAACAGTGTCTTGAACCTCATGTGATGCCCTATGCACATTTTATTGGCAACGACTTCATATTCATGCACGACAATGCTAGAGCTCACACCGCGGGCGTCGTACGAGATTATCTTACCGAAGTCGGTATCTCCATTATGGTATGGCCAGCAAGAAGCCCGGACATGAATCCCATTGAACATCTATGGGATGAATTAAAGAGACGAATTCGAGCAAGAGATCCAGCCCCAGAAACACTTAGCCAGCTGCAAAATGCAATCCAAGAGGAATGGGATAATATACCACAACATGTGATCGTGACTCTCATCCGATCGATGAAGAACCGTATGGAAGCAGTAATAAGAGCTCGCGGAGGGAATACAAGTTATTAAATAAACGTTTCTTACATTTTTTTTTCATTTACGCGTGTTGTTTTACCCATTTCCTTCATATTCCATACAGGGTAAAAATTACTCATTATACAAAATACGAAACCTATGAAGACTTAATTTGAATTTAGAACATTAACATTAGGATTTAAAAACCTCATACTACTCACTATTAAATGACATTTTACATTTATTCCTAAATATACACATTTTTCTGATAATCCTTATCAAATCATAAACTGCGAGGTGTTTCGATTTTTTTGATGAGAAGTGTATATGTACTGAATTTTGTTGTTAATTCCCTCGTTTCACTCGGGAATTAACACTTGAACCTCCTCGCTGCGCTCCGGAGGTTCACCCCCAGAATCCTTAGTGTCGCTTCGGGATTCAATACGCCCGTGACGTTAGGCACTGCTTTATTCCTTTGGTGCGTAATCTACTATTACGAGCACTATTAAGTACCTACTTAGGTAGGTACTTTCTGTAAAGTTTTTAACTGATTTTCAAAGAAAACGGGTTGGAAGTTTCGCGGCATTTCGATGCGATTTGAAATTTAAATGATTGACGCTTTCCTGCATTATTGAAAAACATAAGTAAGTAAGTATTTATAATGATTGTATCCACAGAAAATAACAATGATATTTTTTACGAGTAGGTATATTATAATATCATTGCAAGGTAAGTTATTGGAAGAAAACCGGTGAGTGATATTGGATGTACTCTGAAATCAAATAATGAGTGATAGAAACACATTATAACAATTACGCGTTACCTACCACGTCAAAACAAGTTGCAGATCCGTCCAACAATGAAACAGCCGACAGTACTTACATGAAAGAGAACGCTCGGCACAAACATACACTAGTTGTGCTTTTAAAACGTTCGTTGAAAAGAAACGCGAGCAGCGGGCAGCGAGCACCGGCAGCGCGCAGCGGACAGCGAACAGCAGACAGCGAACCTACGGCACACAGCGAGCACCGCGCGGCGGACTGGACGCGGCACTCTTATCAACACCAATACCGACGTTATTTATAGTTTACTATAAAATATATTTCCATTATTTTAACGGCAGCTCCACGTCGATACTAAATACTACCGCCAAAGGTTGCACCACACGTAAATCCACATCCTCGACACCTCGCTCGCCGTCCACCCCGCCTCTCCTGATCTCCTAGCCTCTAGATGAATTCCCTCCCGGAGTCTGTATTGCTAACAGCTAAGTATAATCTTAGATGTCGTGCGGTGTTCCACAGGCATCAGTTACGACTGGGCGTTACAACCTCATTGGCGGTGTCAGTGTGCTGTGCTACGCTGACAATGCGCTTGTCCTGGCGCGGGGACAGTCACATCAGTCGCTCCTGCTTAATCTCGGCGGGCCAAACGCCTCCAGGCTGGTCCCCTACGGGGCTCTTGCGTGGCACCTTGCATGCAGAAGGGACCGGCAAGCTTGTCGCCTGCCAGAGTGTGATGGCAATCCGGATGATCCCAGGGGCACAGCAGCTGCTACCTTGTGTTTGAGCTTGATTAATTTTTATTTATAAAAACTTTACACAATATGTAAAATACTGATATCCAGCTGCATCTGGTTCGATTGGAAGCCGACCCCGACTTTACACCTAGATGGGTTGTGACTGAAGATGAAGACGAAGAACAGTTCAGGAAACTTCTCAACGGTTTACAGTAAAGATAAAGATAAGAGCAGTTACCTTGTGTTTGAACTAAATTCCGGAGTGGCTGCAGATCGTCTTGCGACGTCCGTCGCCGTGGGCGTTTACTTCTGCGGCTAGGCTGTGAGGTGGACGCTGTGGGTGACGCCTCACGCGTCCCGCCTCCTCCTAACTGAGAACCTACTTTTTTTTAAGGTGGGTTAAAAACGTTATATTCCTAACCTGACCCGCAATCCTAACCCGGGTGCGGGTTAGGTTAGGAACGCGCAACGTCACGTGACATCCATTACTGTTAGGTATATATTAAAACCTCGAAATGTAAAGAACACTTTTCTGAAAACCGCAATAAAATCGGTTCAGCCAAACGCAAGATAATCGCTGACAAAATACAATCGACTATCTTAATCTACGATCCAAGTAAGCAAAAAACTTTTTGAAAAAAAGGGAACCGACTTCAAAATCAAACACAAAAAACTTTTTCAAAAAAAAATGTAACCGACTTCAAAACAACCACAAAAAAAGTTCAAAATAACCTACAAAAAAACTTTTCTTTCGAAAGTCGGTGACTTTATTTTTTATTTCATTGACTTTGTGTCACCGACTTTCTAAAGAAAAGTTTTTTTGTAGGTTATTTTGAACTTTTTTTGTGGTTGTTTTGAAGTCAGTTACCTACATTTTTTTTTGAAAAAGTTTTTGATTTTATCCTTTTTAGTTTCACTATTCAACCCAAATTATTGTCAAATACATAATTTTCTTACATGTGCACTAAAATGTTGTAATCCGTAGCACCGGTAATAACAACGCCCATGTATGTATGTACACAATGAGCTAAAAATATTTACTACTGCACCAAACTAAATGAAAATTTTATGGGATCAAACGGCAGATATCCGACTCATTGCCACCATCATTTTCATGCATACTTTAGCCAGGCCCCGAACATTGGACGATGACGCGCCAGGCGCGTCATGGGCCTACATACATGATGACGCACCTAGAGCGTCATTGGCACCCAATGATGTTTTATGCGTATTTCGCCGTTATCTTGCGTCGATCTGCTAAGAGAAAAAGTTCTGTGTGTGTTTCAATTCTTATTCGTTGGTTTTCAAAGGAAATATGGCCTCCCAAGGTAGGATTTATTTATTTTAGTAAAATGTTACGGGGGTCGTCAACATTTGTGTAAATTTTTTGTATTAGGTCAATTGTTTGTGATAATAAACGTATTATTTGTAGATAATCAGCAAGACGAAATTTTACCTGAATGTAGTGAGGCATTATTCACTAATATTGAGCATGAACATTACCAACAAGATAACGATAAAGAAAATGATGTTTTTCCTGAATGTAGTCAATCGATTTTGCGTATTTCAAAGAAGCGTAAATTCATGGGACCATGTACCATGACCAATAGTCAATATACAAATTATAATTCAGACACTAGCATTGAAGAAATTATGGATTCTGAAGAAGACGAATGTAAGAAAAAGTTTGAATTCAAATTTTTCGTGTCCCTTCCACCCCGTATAAGTTTGTAAACTTACCAAAGGTTTGCTATCCCTGACTTATAAAATATGTATTCAAAATTAATGGCCAAGGGTATTGTCAATAAGTTTGTAAACTTACCAAAGGTTTGCTATCCCCGACTTATAAAATATGTATTCAAAATTAATGGCCAAGGGTATTGTCAACTGCAATGTTTAATTTAGGATAAGAAACAAAGAGATTTAAAAGAAACTATAGAGCGGGCATTGGGAAGATTGTCATACAAAATTTTTGATGCCATGCGTCAGTAGCACAATCTAAGCGTTGCATAGCAACGCGACTACTAAACTGAGGGATTTTTTACATATTGGTAAAAAGTTTTGGATCACAAATTTCTTCGTGATGTCCCGTCTATTGCTCGTATATAGTTTAATGTCTTTGATAAGAAATGATAGTTCTCTTTATCTCAACTTTTTAAAATCTGTTTTTAAGAAAATTCTATATGACGCGCCAGGTGCGTCAAGGGCCTCCCGTGATATCTGCTTATGACGCGCCTGGCGCGTCATGGGCCATGAATCGGATATACTGTATCGAACAAAAAAAGAATCATCGAAATCGCACCAGAAACCTCGGAGTAATCGGTGTAGACAAAGTTGAAAACTTTTTAGGTTTTTGTTGTTTATTGTTGATTTTTCAAAAAGTGCTAGTCCGATTTCGATAAAATTTTAATGGGACCATTTCGGAAGTATACCCTATCCAACAAAAAAAGAATTTTTCAAATCGGTTGTGAAACTTCGGAGTTATGCCCGAACAAACATAAAAAAAAAAAAATACAAACATCCGAATTGAGAACCTCCTCCTTTTGGAAGTCGGTTAAAAAACTATAAAATAACTTTTCTTTCGGAAGTCGGTGGCTTTGTTTTTTTAATTTCATTGACATAACTATGGCCACCGACTTCCGAAAGAAAAGTTATTTTATAGTTTTTTTGTGTTTGATTTTGAAGTCGGTTCCCTTTTTTTCAAAAAGTTTTTTATTTTTCCCTTTTTAGTTGAGATAATCAACAAAAATCTTCATAAAATCGGCGTCTTTGAAAATCTACAATCCTGTTAAGCAAAACGGATCTATGTGAGCAATTTCACGAGATATCCATTATTGTTATATACTAAAACCTTCCCCAGAATGTAACAAACACTTTTCTGAAAACTGCATCAAAATCGGTTCAGCCAAACGCGAGATAATTGCGGACCCGACTTCAAAATCAAACACAAAAAAACTATAAAATAACTTTTAAGATGCTCTCACCACCCGAAAATTAAACCAGGGCTCATTAGGCAGTTGCAAAAAATGCTTCATGACTCAAACCCAAAGTCAAAGTCAAATCATTTATTCCAATTAGGCCATCTGAGGCACTTTTGAACGTCGATTTTTAAATTTAAAAGGAATAGGAAGGGATGGGATTGATTCTACACCCATTCGCTAAGGTAGGTTGTATTGAGAAGAATGGGCAAGAAACTCCATACTTACTCTTTTTTAAAAATGTTTCACAATGTTTTGAAATAACAATTAAAAAATAATAAAAAATAAATTTGAAAGCGATGTACTCAAGTCAAGACCATTAAATCATTTAAAGGATAAAAAAAAAACAATAATTATACAGCTAACAGCTTTATTTAGTCAGTATTTAGTAGACGAATATGCTAAAATAGAGACAGAAAGGCTTAATTTTATACGGAGAAATCAATCAAAATTACGCGTTGACAGTTACATTCATTTGAAGGATGCAGTTTGTAAACAAGATGCTAATGCTGATCAGTTAGGTCTAATGGTAATATTACCGTCATCATTCACTGGCGGACCACGTTACGTGCATGAGCGAACTCAGGACGCCATGACTTATGTACCTACGTAACTATGGACGACCTGACCTTTTTATTACGTTTACGTGTAATCCGCGGTGGGAAGATAAAACACAAAACTTATTTCCTGGGCAGAAATCACATGATCGCCATGATTTGATAGCTCGAGTTTTTTATCAAAAATGATGGATAATTGTTCGGTGAGGTAAGATGTTTCATGTATTCTGTCGAGTGGCAAAAACGTGGTCTTCCCCACGTACACATTTTCTCCTAAACCTACCATACACCTACCCTAAACCTACCATACACCAACCCTACCCTACCCTACCGTACCTTACCCTACTCTACACTACACTTTACTACACTACACTACATTGCACTACACTGCACTACACTAAACTACACTACACTACACTACACTACACTGCACTGCATCACACTGGACTGCACTGCACTGAACTGCACTGCAATAAACTACACTACACCTACTTTATACCTACACCACACTTACCTTAACCTTCCCTGAACTTCCACGATTTTTTAAGACTAAAATCAGCCAAATCAGTTCAGCCTTTTGCAAGTTAAAGCGTGACTAACGAACAGCTATCCATTTTTATACCTACCTCACTTGCTGAGCCGGCAGACGTTGTCCTGCCCAGATCAATCCTACACCTACCCTACACCTACTAACACCTACCCTACACCTACTCTACACCTACCCTACACCTAACTACCTACACCTACCCTACATCTTCTCTACCTACCCTTATGTGTTATTCTGGATCTTCAGCTACCTACATACCAAAGTTTCAGTATCGTCATTGCCAACAAAATATATTTGGAGAAACTGTGCTTCACGTCCACTTTCTGGTAATAAACTTCCAAGTAAATGGTATACCTGACCTTGAACCTTAAAGGTCGGTAGTAGTGTGTAGTTATCTTCGACTACTTTCTTAGCACCAAAAGAAGTCATTTGAAAGCAGCTGTTATAACTTCTTATGTTGGCCATAAAATGTGTGTGATCAGGATGAAGATCCATGATTAAACTATAAAGAGGTTCAGGAAGACTGGCTAATGGCTCGAGTCTTACCTTTCCATTACTACAGCATATTCCAGGTGTTTCATTTCTCCACTTAAGTGCGTTACACCATTGATATTTTTGAGTCATTTTACCAATCGTTACGCCGAGATCGCTTTCGTATTCTATGGCGGGATCGTAAGACATTCCAGACATATGTTTTGTTTTCCATACCTACTCTATTATTGGATTTATGCTGTGATGCTCTGTGTACTTCAGGGTGCATCTGCTGATATGCAGCTGTAGCCTGACTATGCGTTTTCGCATTTTTAGGGTTCCGTAGTCAACAAGGAACCCTTATAGTTTCGCTATGTCCGTCCGTCCGTCCGTCCGTCCGTCTGTCCGCAGCTTAGCTCAGAGACGCCCAGTACTAGAAAGCTGTAATTTGGTGTAAATATACGGATTTGTTACGCCGAAAAAGTGGTAAAATAAAATCTCGTAAAATATTTTTTTTTAGGGTACCTCCTGTACACGTACAAGTGGGGATGGTTTTTTTTTTCTCGCGTACCCCTTAGCGTGAGGTATCATTAAAAAGGCCTTTAAAAAATATTGATAGTTTACATTAACAATTTTTTGATAAAAAGATTCGTTTGTGAAATATTAAGCTTTAAAGTGCTAATTTTTGCTCGACTCGAGAGTCCCCCCCCTCTACCAGCTAAACGGTTATGTTTGAGGGTGTGAAAAAAATCACAATAGTAGTATATATAACGAAGTTTAAAAGAAAATTATCATGACTAAGTAGGCTTTACAAGTTTACGAGTAATAGTCGACCAACTTATAAAACGTACTTGGATAACATATTTTCCTAAACAAAATGTATCGGAGAACATGTTCTTCAACTGCAAATGTAAGTTTGTCAACTTTATTTTTACAGCTATAATAGGTGGATATGTTTTGGGGATAGGTAGGTTTTTATTGTCAACTATTTTTAACTAACTTTAAAAAAAGGATTGGTTCTCAATTCGTCGTAATCTTTTTTTTTATGTATTTTCCCCGATTTCTCAAAGACGCCTGGACCGATTTTGAAAATTCTTCTTTTTATAATTAAATTATGCGAATCAGTTTAGTTAGTTGGCATAAGTATTTTGATGGGCAACTAGGTACGGAACCCTACACTGTGCGTGGCCCGACACGCACTTGGCCGGTTTTTTTTTTGGTAATTCGCCTTTTCTTTTACGACGCGATCTCGATTTTTAGTATACCTAATGAGTTTTAACTGCCTGTTTTACTTGATTTTTTCGTGTTTTATTTGTGTAATTAGCCCTACGCTTTTTTTTACTAACCTTTGAAACCGTTTACCTATTGTGAATCAAGTACACTATCTTCACCTGAAAAAGAAGCTGAATCTGAACTGGCCGATGACAGATCTACAAAATCAATCACTTCCATGCGGCGAGATGTGATTTTATTAGCTCTCACAGAGCTTAATATCGGGCATTGATGAGTTTCAGCTACCTCAGAAGACTTAATATCATCAGAAAGGTACCTAGGTACGCATCAAAATGGACATTAGACAAATCCCCAAGAGAAGAAAAGCGAAGTCGCTTTACGGGATATCCATCAGTTCCAGCTTTTACATACAATTCACCATTGCGATATACCTCCAAAACGAACTCATAAATATTACCTGCTGCGACCAGTTCACATAACATCACAGTTATTGTAATTGTCTCCATTTTTATCGTGAGACATAATTGAAAAATTGATCCAGTTCTGTTTTACGTAAGCTACTATTTCCTTACTTACCTCATGCGCCCTATCAACGGTGCCATACATCAACAAAGAAAGGGAACGGCTCCCGTCTTCGCCGATTGATGATATAACAATATGGCAGCAAATACAATTTTAAAAAACCTAGAAATTACCCCACCTAAATAAACCTAAAATTTTAAAACGATTTTACCCCACTCCTTAACTTCCACCCCTTGCCACCCCGGACCCCCACGGCCCCCGTTACCACCCTTTAACAAATAGTGCTTAAGACTATTGTCTACCGAGCGCTCGTCCATACTAAAAGAGAAAACGTTTTCCTACCCCTAAATGATATCCTATCTCAATGATTTTTTAGAATGCTTCTGACACTGTAAAAAACTAGGTTTATAGGTTTTCTTTTTTTCAAAATTTATAATAGTTTGAAAGTAACAGGCGCCTAAAAGTTACTATTTTTATGACAAAATCTTCATTGAAGTAAAACCTTTGTATTTTAAAAACAGAGAAGTTTTAGAAAAAAAGCAAAACCTACAAACCTAGAATATAATATGCTGAAACGATTGACACCAGAATCTAAGAGATTGGACGTGATTTAGTATGTGAAAAACGTTTTCTCCCGAGAGACAAATTTCATATAAAAAATACTCACAGTCAGTCGCAAACTGCAACGCTCTCTATCGCACGATCGGGGGTTTTTCAACGCGCGAGAGGGACAGCACGAGTTTTTCTAAATACCTATTTTTTGAAAAGGCAGCCGCTATACAATCCTCTTAATTTGCAACCGAATAGCCAACCAAATACTAAAATGTACGGAATTCATACAAACTTTCCCCCCTTTTTTTACCCCTTGAAGGGCGAATTTCCAAAAATCCTAAAACACGTCAGCCTTCATTTGTAGTCAAATAGCTAAATGCCAATTTTCATAGATATAGCTCTAAAGAAATACTAAAATTAACTGATTTTACCCCCCCCCCCTGTTACTCTCTTCCACTTTACCTCCCCCCCTAAGCCTTTCCATTACCCAACTTTAACAAATCATGCTTAGTGTGCAACCGAATAGCCAACCCTAATAATAAAATTACCCCCCCACTTTACCCACCCCCCACGCCCTCCCCTTACCCTCTTTAACAAATCGTGCCTAATTTTCAACCGAATAACCAACCAGATACTAAAATGTACGGAATTCTATACAACATTTTTCCCCCTTTTTTACCCCCTTAAAGGGCGAATTTCCAAAAATCCTGAAACACGTCATCCTTTATTTGTTATCAAATAGCTATATTCCAATTTTCATCTATATAGCTTCAGAAATGACCGAGTTTCATACAAACTTCCCCCCCCCCCTTTTTACCCCCTTAAAGGCCGAATTTCCAAAAATCCTTTCTTAGTGCTCCCCTACGCTTCATAAGGAACCTATGTTCCAAATTTGGAAGCAAATTTTCAAGCGGTCTGGGCTGTGGCTTGATTAGTAATCATTCAGTTTGCCTTTTATGTATATAGATAGTGTAGCGGCTCTTGGAGTTCCACATCAGGTGTTCCAGATCTTCAGTTTTTATACGACAACAGGGAGTGCTCATCAGGCTAAACAACTCTTGCTAAGACGTCATTACTGTTTAAGTAATAGTGTAGCTGGGCTCTTGGAGTTCCATATAAGGTGTCCTATATCTTCAAAGGGGTTTGAACATTTTTGTATGGGCCGTGTACCAGGTGCCATCCGCCATTTTGATTTTTTTTTCAAAACGGCGTACACCAATGAAACTTTCATAAATCGATAGATCACATCAATACAAACATAAAATGTAGAGAGGCAAAATCCCGTAAAGCGTCACGTTTCCGAGTTATGAGCTGTCAAAGATGTACAAGAGGTGCCATAGTTTTTTTTTTGTTTAATGTTTTGTTTCGTTTTTAAATAACCGGAACATTGATTTTTATATACATAGACAATTAAAATTAAATATAATTGCCTGAATATTGCGCTTCTTATATACTTACTCAAATTCCAAAAGGAATAATAAAGTTGGTGGATTAAACATCTGAGTGCATACTTTCAGTCAACCTTCAGGTGATTTGAAAGAAAGAAAAGGGATTTATTGACAAACAGGACATACGTACACACATAACATGAACTCAAGAATTACATTATAATATATATTTTATTTATTTTTAAAAAAGTAAGAATTACAATGACATGAGAAAGTTTAGTTGTCATACGAGTACAGTAAAAATTAAGAATAATATTAAGATTATTTTTACATTTAAAAACTTTACTTATGATGTACAGCGTGGCACAAAGTGTACGCAATGCGCACTAGAATTGAATCAAAATCTTGATCAAATTCCAATGCGTATTGAACAACAATAAACATATATAATGACAAGAATCTATGTGAAACGTCCCCACTTTTGTAATCGACTCCTAAAAAAGGAGGTTACTCAATTCGACCGTTTATGCTTTTTTATTTAGATTTCGATGAATCTTTTTTTGTTGGAAAGAAGATATTTCAGGGGTGGTCCCATGATAAGCAAATCAAGGTCTGATGATGGAAGACCAGAGAAATCGAACGGACCTTTCAAAAATCGTAAACAGACAATAAAACTGAAAGTCGCCTCTGCTACTGCGGCGGCGGCGTTTGTCAGTTTTATTGTCTTAAGAATTTTAAAGCACTAGTTTTAGTTTGGAGTTGATCTGATGATGGGACCAAGAGACAGTCGAAGGAACTCCTCAATGATTCACAACAGCTATCTTGTGTTTGAACTTAATTCATTTCGTGTATCCGAGAACAGATGATGGGAGTACTCAGCAATGTACGGATTGGTAGTTAGGTATTCATTGGTCATTTGGTAGGACCGTATAGAAGCGCCACCTCTTCTCCGTGGACCACGTAAAGTACTCACGCCACAAAAATAACACTGTCTGTGGCCTGAGCCACCGCGCTCGGTAGTGTCACTCATTAATTAACAGTATAGCAATTAATATCACAACAAGAACTTAATAATAAACACTCGGGAGGCAAGCCACGAGCTCTAACGTCATCCAGTTTAGGACTTACATGACGTTAGTCAAAGCCCACTAGATTGATACATTACGATTAAATCTAGTAGGCCATGGCATCTGACAGTCAAACCTTCTAATTCGTACCCTATTGTCAGTTTAATTATTCAATCTAGTAGGCCATGCCATTAGGCGTAACGAAGGGCGCTACAGACTATCCTAAGAAACAAAGTCATTTGTAACGTTTTTGATGAAAAAGAGACGAAGCTATTTAATATTAGCGTTGTCTCTTTTTCATCAAAAATGTTTCAGCCAAAAATCGCGATCTTTCATTCACTTTTAACAATCCAAATGACACTAAGCGAATTGGACGTCATGGTACGACTTTAAGCGATGCAGTTTAGGAACCTAAACTTAAATGTCTTGCTTTTGAATCGTTTTTAATCAGGTCATGGCATGGTAGGCTTGTGTATGTCCGTAGGCATGGTAGGCTTTCTGATCAAAAAAACAGACAGATAGAACGTGCGCGACAAATAAGGTGAAGCCACTTTTTATTTAGGTATGCATTTTTACCACATAAACTGGCAACACAGACCAATTACTGTTGAGGTTTTTGTGTTTCAAGTGTACCGTAAGCTCCGGGTGATCCTCGCAGTGGTGACACCCAGGCGTTTCTTCCCTCCCTATCCGACACAGGTACCTCCCGAAACGTGCCCGGTGAGGACCTGCGTCATGCGGTACCTAGCAAAAATTGCATTAAACATATGGCATGCATAATATAGTTTATTGGAAAACTGTTAAAAACTCGCTGCCTGTATACTTAACTCTTTTCCTGCCTGTCATCATCATCATCTCAGCCGTAGGACGTCCACTGCTGAACATAGGCCTCCCCTTTTGATCTCCACACAAACCGGTTGGAAGCGACCTGCATCCAGCGTCTTCCGGCGACCTTTATAAAGTCGTCTGTCCACCTTGCTGGTGGACGTCCTACGCTGCGCTTGCTAGTCCGTGGTCTCCACTCTAGGACTTTTCGACCCCATCGGCCATCTACTCTGCGAGCAATATGGCCTGCCCATTGCCACTTCAGCTTGCTAATCCGGTGGGCTATATCGGTGACTTTAGTTCGTCTACGGATCTCCTCATTTCGGATTCGATCACGTAGAGAAACACCGAGCATAGCCCTCTCCATAGCTCGTTGAGCGACTTTGAGCTTTGAGATGAGGCCGATAGTGAAAGACCACGTTTCGGTGCCGTAACTCATCACTGGTAACACACATTGGTTGAAGACTTTCGTCTTGAGGCACTGAGGTATGTCGGACGAAAAGACATTGCGTAGTTTCCCGAACGCTGCCCAACCGAGTTGGATTCGGTGGTTGACCTCTTTCTCGAAGTTGGACCTACCTAACTGGACTACTTGTACTAAGTAGATATATGAGTCCACAACTTCGGGTACCGAGTTTCCAACAGAGACTGGGGTGGGCACAACATTGGCATTTGACACAATTTTCGTCTTGTCCCTGTTCATTTTCAAGCCCACCCGTTGTGAAACTCGGTCGAGGCCATCGAGCATCATGCTGAGTTCCTCCATTGACTTTGCCATGACTACGATGTCGTCGGCAAACCGAAGGTGAGTGATGCATTCGCCGTTGATGTTGATGCCAAGTCCTTGCCATTCCAGGAGCTTGAAGGCGTCTTCCATTGCGGCACTAAACAGTTTTGGGGAGATAACGTCCCCCTGTCTTACGCCTCTTCTCAATGGAATTGCTTTCGTGCTCTGCTCCTGTACTCGGACCGACATGGTGGCGTTACTATACAAGCACTTCAACACCTCGATGTACCGATAGTCAATACGGCATCGCTGGAGTGACTCAACTACCGCCCATGTTTCCACCGAATCGAAGGCTTTCTCATAGTCCACAAACGCTAAGCATAATGGCAAGTTATACTCTTCGGTCTTCTGTATAACTTGCCGCAGCGTATGGATGTGGTCTATGGTACTATAGCCTCTTCGGAAACCGGCTTGTTCGGGAGGCTGGAAGTCATCAAGTCTGTGTTCGAGACGGTTGGTGGACGGTGATTACCCTTGAAAACAGCTTATAAACATGACTTAAAAGCGTGATGGGTCTGTAGTTCTTCAATAGGCTGTTATCACCTGTTTTGAAGAACAGCACCACCTCACCTGTACTCCATGTTTCAGGCGTTTTGCCCTCGAAGAGGACGGAATTAAAGAGTTTCTGGAGGACTTTAAGTACCGGTGTTCCACCCGCTCTCAGAAGCTCCGAATTGTTGTTCTTAAGCTGCTTCAGGGCCATCCTAATCTCGTACAAACTGATGTCCGGGATATCTTCGGTATAATGTCGGGACAGCTTGGCTCTTGGATCTCCTACCAAGCTGTCAACGGGCTTTGCGACAGAAGTGTATAGCTGTCCATAGAACCTCTCGATCTCGCCTAAAACCTCTGCTTTGGTCGACGCTATGCTGCCATCCTCCCATTTCTGCTTTGTCATCTGGCTTTGCCCAATAGACTTGTCCTTTGCGAACACTTTAGAGCCTTGGTTTCGCTGTATGATCTCTTTAACACGATTCGTATTAAAGAGACGCAGATCGTGTCGCAAGGACTTAGATATACGTTTATTGAGCTGCCTATATGACTTCGCGTCATCGGAAGACTGTAACTGTAGCAAACGTCGTTCAGCCATGAGGTTTAAGGTTTGCTCGGTCAGTTTCTGAGGTCTATCTTTACAGCAGGGTCTAAAAAACTTAGACCCTACCGTGCGGACAGTTTCCACCAGCCCGTCGTTGATCTCGTCCACTGACACTAAGTTCTCAAGGCGAGCAAAGCGATTAGAGAGCTCGAGTTGAAAGCTTTCGGGGTTGAAAGCTTTCCTGCCTGTACCTACCTGAAAAGCATTCAGTTTGTTTAGAAAATGTTTGTAATATCTTACTTAGTGATTATTCCCGTTGGAATAACATTGGGTTAATGAGCGGACAAAAACTTACATCCAATTAATTACCCATATATCTTTCATCATTCATCTAGAAACATCAAAAAATTAAAAAATAAATTAAAAACTATGGCACCTCTTGTACATCTTTGACAGCTCATAACTCGGAAACGTGACGCTTTACGAGATTTTGCCCGCTACATTTTATGTTTGTATTGATGTGATCTATCGATTTATGAAAGTTTCATTCGTGTACGCCGTTTTGAAAAAAAAACAAAATGGCGGATGGCACCTGGTACAAAAGATACAAAGCCCTTTATTTTGTCGGCAGAAAATGCTCATCACGCGGAACAATTTTTGCTATGGCGCTATTTTTGTATCTCTTATAGTTTAGCTGATCTATTGCAGTCCTGCATCAGGTGTTCAAGTTTCCAAGATAAATGCCCACTGAGGCCCATGTAAAATAAAAAATATTTTGATTTTGATATTCGAAAAGTCGATATTCGAAAACTTGATATTCGCGATTCGAAAAGTCGATATCCGATGTTATATAATCGGATAGCCGATATTCGATATTTGATATTCGGATATCTGTTATTCGATTTTCGAAAATTTGATATTTGAAAACTCGATATTCGAAAACTGAATATCCGATATTCGATAATCGTATACCTATCCGATATTGGATAGCCGATATTCGATATCACATATTCGGATATCCGATATTCGATTTTCGAAAATTAGATATTCGAAAACTCGATACTCGATATTCGAAAAGTTGATAACCGATATCCGATATTGGATAGCCGATATTCGATATTAGATATTCGGATATTCGATATTCGATTTTCGAAAAGTCGATATTCTAAAACTCGATACTCAATATTCGAAAAGTCGATAACCGATATTCGATATACGGATATCCAATATTGGATAGCCGATATTAGATATTCGGATATCCGATATGCGAAAAGTCAATATACGAAAACTCGGTATACGATATTCGAAAAGTTGATATCCGATATTCGATATTCGGATATCCGATATTGGTTAGCCGATATTCGATATTAGATATTCGGATATCCGATATTCGAAAAGTCGACATTTGAAAACTCGGTATTCGATATTCGAAAAGTCGAAATCCGATATTCGTTATTCGGATATCCGATATTGGAAAGCTGATATTCGATATAAGATATTCGGACATCCGACATTAGAAAATTATACACTTCTCATCAAAAAAATCGAAACACCTCGCAGTTTATGATTTGATAAGGATTATCAGAAAAATGTGTATATTTAGGAATAAATGTAAAATGTCATTTAATAGTGAGTAGTATGAGGTTTTTAAATCCTAATGTTAATGTTCTAAATTCAAATTAAGTCTTCATAGGTTTCGTATTTTGTATAATGAGTAATTTTTACCCTGTATGGAATATGAAGGAAATGGGTAAAACAACACGCGTAAATGAAAAAAAAATGTAAGAAACGTTTATTTAATAACTTGTATTCCCTCCGCGAGCTCTTATTACTGCTTCCATACGGTTCTTCATCGATCGGATGAGAGTCACGATCACATGTTGTGGTATATTATCCCATTCCTCTTGGATTGCATTTTGCAGCTGGCTAAGTGTTTCTGGGGCTGGATCTCTTGCTCGAATTCGTCTCTTTAATTCATCCCATAGATGTTCAATGGGATTCATGTCCGGGCTTCTTGCTGGCCATACCATAATGGAGATACCGACTTCGGTAAGATAATCTCGTACGACGCCCGCGGTGTGAGCTCTAGCATTGTCGTGCATGAATATGAAGTCGTTGCCAATAAAATGTGCATAGGGCATCACATGAGGTTCAAGACACTGTTCGATGTACCGATGAGAGTTTAGTGCAGGCAGCCGTGGCCCAGACACAAAGGCAAGTTCTGTCTTACCGTCGGCGCTGATTCCTCCCCAAACCGTCCACGAACCGCCACCATAGCTGACCTTTTCTTCAATGCAGCATTGTGCAAAGCGTTCTCCATCTCTTCTGTAGACCTTGTTCCTTCCGTCGTTACCATACAGCATAATTTTACACTCATCAGAAAACAGTACTTTGCTCCACTGAAGGTATGACCAAGTTAGGTGCTCGCGAGCAAAGTTAAGGCGCGCTCTTCGATGGTCTGCAGTTAATTTCGGCCCATTCGCTGGCTTATGCGGTGCCAATCCGCGTTCCTTCAACCTTCTTCTTATTGTAGAGTCACTTACAGCTACTCTTCGTACAACGCGAAGCTGCTGCTGCAGTTGAAAAGCGTTAAGGCGTCGATTTCGTAAAGAAGTTGTTACAATAAATCGATCATCTCGCTCAGAAGTGACCCGATTCCTGCCAGATCCTGAACGGCGCGTGAACGAACCAGTCTCCCGATAGCGTTTGTAGACTCTATGAACAGATGATAAGCTTAGATGCAATCTTGCAGCCACAACACGCTGACTAAGTCCAGAATCCAGCAATGCCACCACTTGGGCGGCTTCTGCGGGCGAAGTATCCATATGTTTTAGAAAAAAAAGGTTTTTCAGACGTCCCAAAGTCACAGTAAATGAAATAAGAAACAGAAAGTTTAAAGACAAGCGCTAATTTTTAGTTTTTAAACGAGAAACGTACTCCAACCCTAAATACACATTTGTCTCAAAACAGTGATTAATTTCATTTATAGGATAAACAAATGAAATTATTTCGAATTTTGATTTTTTTCTTCTTACTGTAATGACCAAACTGCCAGCTACACAGTAATGTTTTTTTTTCATGGAATTAATTCTCTTTTGTAAAAAATTAGGACAAAAACAATAAAAACGAAAGTGTTTCGATTTTTTTGATGAGAAGTGTATATTCGAAAACTCGGAACTCGAAAAGTCGATATCTTATATTCAATAACAGGATATCCGAATTGATAGCCGATATATATGATATAAGATATTCGGATATCCGACATTCGAAAACTCGATATTCGAAAACTCTGTACTCGAAAAGTCGATATCTTATATTCGATAATCGGGTATCCGAATTGATAGCCGATATTCGATATAAGATATTCGGATATCCGACATTCGAAAACTCGGTACTCGAAAAGTCGATATCTTATATTCGATAATCGGGTATCCGAATTGATAGCCGATATTCGATATTAGATAATTATTAGGATATCCGATATGCGAAAAGTCGATACACGAAAACTCGATATTCGAAATGTCGATATCCGATATTCGATATTCGGATATCCGATTTTGGTTAGCCGATATTCGATATAAAATATTCGGATATCCGTTATTCGATAATTAGATATTTGAAAACTCGATACTCGATATTGGAAAAGTCGATAAACGATATCCGATATTCGTATATCCGATATTGGATCGCCGATATTCGGTATTCGGATATCCGATATTCGATTTTCGAAAATTCGATATTCGAAAACTCGGTTCTCGGTATTCGAAAAGTCAATAACTGATATCCGATATTGGATACCCGATATTCGATATTAGATATTCGGATATCCGATATTCGAAAAGTGGAAATTCGAATACTCAAAACTCGATATTCGAATAGTCGATAACCGATATTCAATATTCGGATATCCGATATTCGAAAACTCGATTTTCGATATTCGAAAAGTCGATATCCGATATTCGATATTCGGATATCCAATATTGGATAGCCGATATTCGATATTAGATATTCGGATATCCGATATTCGAAAAGTCGATAACCGATATTCGATATTCGGATATCCGATATTGGATAGCCGATATTCGATATTAGATATTCGGATACCCGATATTCGATTTTCGAAAATTCGATATTTCAGAACTCGATACTCGATAAAAACCTTACAACATAGCCACCGTGGGAGATGCCCATGGGCGGTATTATCGGCTCGATGTCGCGAGGCGACTTCCGGCCACCGCGACCGTAGGCGCGGGCATGCGGACGGCGAGTAATGGTGACTCGCCGTCAGATCATGAACCTTGCCCGAGTGGATTGAGAATTATTTCCGATCCCAAGCACATAGAAACTGCTGCTTCGTAATTGTTTACATAATTTTGAAACTGTTCTGTTTTTATGTTTTTGAAAATTGTGAATTATTTCCGGTCTCAAAAAGATTGAAACTGCTGCTTTGTAATTGATTACATAATTTTGAAACTGTACTGTTTACCTACATCTTTTTGAAAATTGTGAATTATTTCAGATCTCAAGCAGATTGAAACTGCTGCTTTGTAATTGTTTACATAATTTTGAAACTGTACTGTTTACATCTTTTTGAAAATTGTAAATTATTTCCGATCTCAAGCAGATTGAAACTGCTGCTTTGTAATTGTTTACATAATTTCGAAACTGTACTGTTTACATGTTTTTGTAATTTCCTTGGGTACATAATTTTCTACTACAACTTTTTTGGTCTTACCAAATTAAGGGTTAAAGAATGTCAAAAATCTCGGAAACCAAAAATGATAGGTCAATGCAACAAATTGCATCCAATAGACAATACTCCCTAAACGAAAGTAAAAAAATATGAGTCACCATACATTGCCGATATTCGATATTAGATATTCGGATATCCGATATTTGAAAAGTCGATATTCGATATTCGAAAAGTCGAAAACCGATATTCGATATTCGGATATCCGATATTGGATAGCTGATATTCGATTTTAGATATTCGGATATCCGAAATTCGAAAAGCGATATTCGATATTTGAAAATTTGATATCCGATATTCGAAAAGTCGATAACCGATATTCGATATTCGTATATCCGATATTGGATAGCCGACATTCGAAAACTCGGTACTCGAAAAGTCGATATCTTATATTCGATAATCGGGTATCCGAATTGATAGCCGATATTCGATATTAGATAATTATTAGGATATCCGATATGCGAAAAGTCGATACACGAAAACTCGATATTCGAAATGTCGATATCCGATATTCGATATTCGGATATCCGATTTTGGTTAGCCGATATTCGATATAAAATATTCGGATATCCGTTATTCGATAATTAGATATTTGAAAACTCGATACTCGATATTGGAAAAGTCGATAAACGATATCCGATATTCGTATATCCGATATTGGATCGCCGATATTCGGTATTCGGATATCCGATATTCGATTTTCGAAAATTCGATATTCGAAAACTCGGTTCTCGGTATTCGAAAAGTCAATAACTGATATCCGATATTGGATACCCGATATTCGATATTAGATATTCGGATATCCGATATTCGAAAAGTGGAAATTCGAATACTCAAAACTCGATATTCGAATAGTCGATAACCGATATTCAATATTCGGATATCCGATATTCGAAAACTCGATTTTCGATATTCGAAAAGTCGATATCCGATATTCGATATTCGGATATCCAATATTGGATAGCCGATATTCGATATTAGATATTCGGATATCCGATATTCGAAAAGTCGATAACCGATATTCGATATTCGGATATCCGATATTGGATAGCCGATATTCGATATTAGATATTCGGATACCCGATATTCGATTTTCGAAAATTCGATATTTCAGAACTCGATACTCGATAAAAACCTTACAACATAGCCACCGTGGGAGATGCCCATGGGCGGTATTATCGGCTCGATGTCGCGAGGCGACTTCCGGCCACCGCGACCGTAGGCGCGGGCATGCGGACGGCGAGTAATGGTGACTCGCCGTCAGATCATGAACCTTGCCCGAGTGGATTGAGAATTATTTCCGATCCCAAGCACATAGAAACTGCTGCTTCGTAATTGTTTACATAATTTTGAAACTGTTCTGTTTTTATGTTTTTGAAAATTGTGAATTATTTCCGGTCTCAAAAAGATTGAAACTGCTGCTTTGTAATTGATTACATAATTTTGAAACTGTACTGTTTACCTACATCTTTTTGAAAATTGTGAATTATTTCAGATCTCAAGCAGATTGAAACTGCTGCTTTGTAATTGTTTACATAATTTTGAAACTGTACTGTTTACATCTTTTTGAAAATTGTAAATTATTTCCGATCTCAAGCAGATTGAAACTGCTGCTTTGTAATTGTTTACATAATTTCGAAACTGTACTGTTTACATGTTTTTGTAATTTCCTTGGGTACATAATTTTCTACTACAACTTTTTTGGTCTTACCAAATTAAGGGTTAAAGAATGTCAAAAATCTCGGAAACCAAAAATGATAGGTCAATGCAACAAATTGCATCCAATAGACAATACTCCCTAAACGAAAGTAAAAAAATATGAGTCACCATACATTGCCGATATTCGATATTAGATATTCGGATATCCGATATTTGAAAAGTCGATATTCGATATTCGAAAAGTCGAAAACCGATATTCGATATTCGGATATCCGATATTGGATAGCTGATATTCGATTTTAGATATTCGGATATCCGAAATTCGAAAAGCGATATTCGATATTTGAAAATTTGATATCCGATATTCGAAAAGTCGATAACCGATATTCGATATTCGTATATCCGATATTGGATAGCCGATATTCGATTTTAGATATTCGGATATCCGATATTTGAAAAGTCGATAAGATAAGATAAGTCTTTATTTGCCTTAAACATGGTTTACAGTGGTGTTACAATTTGTTTTTAAAGTACACATGTTTAACTGTATAGATAATGTCTATGCATGCAAAATATTCAGGTTATACAAATGTCTCAACTTTTTATAATAAGATTTGTCATTATGCTAATAATCATTCCAATAAAAAATATTTAAAAATATAAATCAAAGTCAAGTCAAGTCAAGTCAAGTCAAGTGAAGTGGAACTGGAAGTGGAAGTGGAAGTGGTAGTGGAAGTGGAAGTGGAAGTGGAAGTGGAAGTGGAAGTGGAAGTGGAAGTGGAACTGGAAGTGAAAGTGAAAGTGGAAGTGGAAGTGAAAGTCGAAGTCGAAGTCGAAGTGGAAGTGGAAGTGGGAGTGGGAGTGGACGTGGAAGTGGAAGTGGAAGTGGAAGTGGAAGTGGAAGTGGAAGTGGAAGTGGAAGTCGAAGTGGAAGTGGAAGTGGAAGTGGAAGTGGAACTGGAAGTGGAAGTGGAAGTGGTAGTGGAAGTGGAAGTGGAAGTGGAAGTGGAAGAGGAAGTGGAAGTGGAAGTGAAAGTCGAAGTCGAAGTCGAAGTGGAAGTGGAAGTGGGAGTGGGAGTGGACGTGGAAGTGGAAGTGGAAGTGGAAGTGGAAGTGGAAGTGGAAGTCGAAGTGGAAGTGGAAGTGGAAGTGGAAGTGGAAGTGGAAGTGGAAGTGGAAGTGGAAGTGGAAGTGGAAGTGGAAGTGGAAGTGGAAGTGGAAGTGGAAGTCGAAGTCGAAGTCGAAGTCGAAGTCGAAGTCGAAGTGGAAGTCGAAGTGGAAGTCGAAGTCGAAGTCGAAGTCGAAGTCGAAGTCGAAGTCGAAGTCGAAGTCGAAGTCGAAGTCGAAGTCGAAGTCGAAGTCGAAGTCGAAGTCGAAGTCGAAGTCGAAGTCGAAGTCGAAGTCGAAGTCGAAGTCGAAGTCGAAGTCGAAGTCGAAGTCGAAGTCGAAGTCGAAGTCGAAGTCGAAGTCGAAGTCGAAGTCGAAGTCGAAGTCGAAGTCGAAGTCGAAGTCGAAGTCGAAGTCGAAGTCGAAGTCGAAGTAGAAGTCGAAGTCGAAGTCGAAGTCGAAGTCGAAGTCGAAGTCGAAGTCGAAGTCGAAGTCAAAGTCAAAGTCAAAGTCGAAGTCAAAGTCAAAGCCAAAGTCAAAGTCAAAGTCAAAGCCAAAGTCAAAGTCAAAGTCAAAGCCAAAGGCAAAGTCAAAGTCAAAGTCAAAGTCAAAGTCAAAGTCAAAGTCAAAGTCAAAGTCAAAGTCAAAGTCAAAGTCAAAGTCAAAGTCAAAGTCAAAGTCAAAGTCAAAGTCAAAGTCAAAGTCAAAGTCAAAGTCAAAGTCAAAGTCAAAGTCAAAGTCAAAGTCAAAGTCAAAGTCAAAGTCAAAGTCAAAGTCAAAGTCAAAGTCAAAGTCAAAGTCAAAGTCAAAGTCAAAGTCAAAGTCAAAGTCAAAGTCAAAGTCAAAGTCAAAGTCAAAGTCAAAGTCAAAGTCAAAGTCAAAGTCAAAGTCAAAGTCAAAGTCAAAGTCAAAGTCAAAGTCAAAGTCAAAGTCAAAGTCAAAGTCAAAGTCAAAGTCAAAGTCAAAGTCAAAGTCAAAGTCAAAGTCAAAGTCAAAGTCAAAGTCAAAGTCAAAGTCAAAGTCAAAGTCAAAGTCAAAGTCAAAGTCAAAGTCAAAGTCAAAGTCAAAGTCAAAGTCAAAGTCAAAGTCAAAGTCAAAGTCAAAGTCAAAGTCAAAGTCAAAGTCAAAGTCAAAGTCAAAGTCAAAGTCAAAGTCAAAGTCAAAGTCAAAGTCAAAGTCAAAGTCAAAGTCAAAGTCAAAGTCAAAGTCAAAGTCAAAGTCAAAGTCAAAGTCAAAGTCAAAGTCAAAGTCAAAGTCAAAGTCAAAGTCAAAGTAAGTCTAAGTCAGTCAAAGTCAAAGTCAAAGTCAAAGTCAAAGTCAAAGTCAAAGTCAAAGTCAAAGTCAAGTCAAGTGAAGTGGAACTGGAAGTGGAAGTGGAAGTGGAAGTGGAAGTGAAAGTGGAAGTGGAAATCGAAGTCGAAGTCGAAGTCGAAGTGGAAGTGGAAGTGGAAGTGGAAGTGGAATTGGAAGTGGAAGTGGAAGTGGTAGTGGTAGTGGAAGTCGAAGTCTAAGTCTAAGTCTAAGTCTAAGTCTAAGTCTAAGTCTAAGTCTAAGTCTAAGTCTAAGTCTAAGTCTAAGTCTAAGTCTAAGTCTAAGTCTAAGTCTAAGTCTAAGTCTAAGTCTAAGTCTAAGTCTAAGTCTAAGTCTTAGTCTAAGTCTAAGTCTAAGTCTAAGTCTAAGTCTAAGTCTAAGTCTAAGTCTAAGTCTAAGTCTAAGTCTAAGTCTAAGTCTAAGTCTAAGTCTAAGTCTAAGTCTAAGTCTAAGTCTAAGTCTAAGTCTAAGTCTAAGTCTAAGTCTAAGTCTTAAGTCTTAAGTCTTAAGTCGAAGTCGAAGTCGAAGTCGAAGTCGAAGTCGAAGTCGAAGTCGAAGTCGAAGTCGAAGTCGAAGTCGAAGTCGAAGTCGAAGTCGAAGTCGAAGTCGAAGTCGAAGTCGAAGTCGAAGTCGAAGTCGAAGTCGAAGTCGAAGTCGAAGTCGAAGTCGAAGTCGAAGTCGAAGTCGAAGTCGAAGTCAAAGTCAAAGTCGAATTCAAAGTCAAAGCCAAAGGCAAAGTCAAAGTCAAAGTCAAAGTCAAAGTCAAAGTCAAAGTCAAAGTCAAAGTCAAAGTCAAAGTCAAAGTCAAAGTCAAAGTCAAAGTCAAAGTCAAAGTCAAAGTCAAAGTCAAAGTCAAAGTCAAAGTCAAAGTCAAAGTCAAAGTCAAAGTCAAAGTCAAAGTCAAAGTCAAAGTCAAAGTCAAAGTCAAAGTCAAAGTCAAAGTCAAAGTCAAAGTCAAAGTCAAAGTCAAAGTCAAAGTCAAAGTCAAAGTCAAAGTCAAAGTCAAAGTCAAAGTCAAAGTCAAAGTCAAAGTCAAAGTCAAAGTCAAAGTCAAAGTCAAAGTCAAAGTCAAAGTCAAAGTCAAAGTCAAAGTCAAAGTAAGTCTAAGTCAGTCAAAGTCAAAGTCAAAGTCAAAGTCAAAGTCAAAGTCAAAGTCAAAGTCAAAGTCAAAGTCAAAGTCAAGTCAAGTGAAGTGGAACTGGAAGTGGAAGTGGAAGTGGAAGTGGAAGTGAAAGTGGAAGTGGAAATCGAAGTCGAAGTCGAAGTCGAAGTGGAAGTGGAAGTGGAAGTGGAAGTGGAATTGGAAGTGGAAGTGGAAGTGGTAGTGGTAGTGGAAGTCGAAGTCTAAGTCTAAGTCTAAGTCTAAGTCTAAGTCTAAGTCTAAGTCTAAGTCTAAGTCTAAGTCTAAGTCTAAGTCTAAGTCTAAGTCTAAGTCTAAGTCTAAGTCTAAGTCTAAGTCTAAGTCTAAGTCTAAGTCTAAGTCTAAGTCTAAGTCTAAGTCTAAGTCTAAGTCTAAGTCTAAGTCTAAGTCTAAGTCTAAGTCTAAGTCTAAGTCTAAGTCTAAGTCTAAGTCTAAGTCTAAGTCTAAGTCTAAGTCTAAGTCTAAGTCTAAGTCTAAGTCTAAGTCTAAGTCTAAGTCTAAGTCTAAGTCTAAGTCTAAGTCTAAGTCTAAGTCTAAGTCTAAGTCTAAGTCTAAGTCTAAGTCTAAGTCTAAGTCTAAGTCTATGTCTAAGTCTAAGTCTAAGTCTAAGTCTAAGTCTAAGTCTAAGTCTAAGTCTAAGTCTAAGTCTAAGTCTAAGTCTTAAGTCTTAAGTCTTAAGTCGAAGTCGAAGTCGAAGTCGAAGTCGAAGTCGAAGTCGAAGTCGAAGTCGAAGTCGAAGTCGAAGTCGAAGTCGATGTCGATGTCGAAGTCGAAGTCGAAGTCGAAGTCGAAGTCGAAGTCGAAGTCGAAGTCGAAGTCGAAGTCGAAGTCGAAGTCGAAGTCGAAGTCGAAGTCGAAGTCGAAGTCGAAGTCGAAGTCGAAGTCGAAGTCGAAGTCGAAGTCGAAGTCGAAGTCGAAGTCGAAGTCGAAGTCGAAGTCGAAGTCGAAGTCGAAGTCGAAGTCGAAGTCGAAGTCGAAGTCGAAGTCGAAGTCGAAGTCGAACTCGAAATCGGTTAGGTTAGGTTAGGTTTTTTTTTTTTTTTTTTTTTTCATACTCTTCCTCCGACACAATCGTCAGAGCCTGTTCTATCTAAGCTACTCTTTCATTCCAGTTCTATCATTTATGCTTCTCGTACTTTTATTCTTCATACTTTATCTTTCTTGCATTCATCTCTTTCAGACTTTACCCGGTGGGATTCCGGTCTTATGCTTGTCTACTTCTGGTCTATCCTTTTTTATTTATTATTTTTATTTCCAGGGATCGGGGGTTTACACATACACATAAATCTTTTATTATTCATTATGCTAAATGAGCTTACATAGTTCTTATCATCTACTTTTACATGTATATTTTAATGTTCTTATTACTTTTTCTTAACTACTTATCTTGATTACTTATATCTGCCACATAATAGTATACTAATTTTACATATTATGTTTTATCTATTACATTTATATATTTGTGGATACACTTTTCCTAATAGAGAGTTTCAACTAGATACAGTGTTTGTTTAAACTGTGTTTACATCAACCTTATTTTAAAACTTAAACTATGCTTATTCTATATTTTATTATTTTATTTCTACTTCCTTATCTAGCACGGTATGATGTACGCTATATTCTTCTATGAATATGGTCATCATCCTTTTATTTACTTGTTTCTCTTTACGACTGTTTTTATTATTTTAAGGCAATAGTTCATGAATTGTTCTCTTATTTTGTTATCCTTCATTATGATTTTGATGTTTTCCACAGTTATTTTATAGCCTAGTACTCGTTCCGCGTTGTATCTCTGGTACTCGAAGATTGGGCATTCTACTAAGATGTGGGGGACGGACTCTTTTACACTGGGGTCACACGTACATGAGGAACTCTCCTTACACTTGAAACGGTTCAGGTATTCGGAGAATCCCCCATGGCCGGTAAACAGTTGAGTGCTCAGGTTTGTTGGCTCAAATTTTCGGATTACACTATGTGCAGCAGCCACGTCCGGGAAAAAGATTTTAGTGATCCCGGCTACTTCTCCTGATTTGTAACGGGCATCCCACTCGCGAACCGTGTCCAGCCGAAGCTGTCGCTTCGCGAATGAGATGGGAAACAAATCGTAATCCGGTTTCCTTTTGCATGGGGCTGCAGCGGCTTCCTTGGCGAGCTGGTCTGCTCTCTCGTTTCCCTCCAATCCTGCGTGTGCTTTGATCCAGAATAAAGTTACAACTTTATTCTGTCGAGATAATCTTGAGATGTTCTCGCGTGTTTCAACGGCTAATGGATGGAGGGAACCAAGGTTTGTGACCGTTTGCAGCGCCGCCATTGAGTCGCTGAATATCCCGAATGTGGCTGCGCTGTGTTTCCTTATCCGCCTTGTGGCTTCACAGACTGCCAGCAATTCCGCCTGGTAGACTGTGCAGTAAGACGGCAAGCACAGTTTGACGGTCTTCGTCTCCGCTTCGTTCTCCCACATGGACAACGCTGCTCCGACTCTTCCGCCCACCTTGCTGCCGTCCGTGAAAATTTTTACTGCACAGCCTCCGTTAGCGTCTAGATCACTCTGATCTCTGATGCATATCAGTTGAAGGTGAGTGAGTGCAGCGGGATGTGGCGCCGTGTTTGCCGGCATTTGTCGCTCGATCTCCCTGTCCCTTAGTTCAGGCAGGGCCTCCCCCCTCCTGATTCTGTACAGCGAGGCCACCTCGCGCACGCGAAGATCAAGAGGGAGTATTCCCGCCAGGACCAGCGCTGAGTTCAGGGAGACCGTGCGATAAGCCTTACACATTTTTTGTGCGAAGCCTCTTTGCAGTGTGCCGAGCTGCTTCCTCACTCCAAGTTTCTCGGCAGCTGGTGCCCAGACGCTCGCCGCATAAAGAACGATAGGTTCGACGGTCGCCGTGTAAATCGTGCGAATCACCTCGGGGTGGAGACCCCAACTCGCCTTGGCTGCTCTTGCGAGTTGTTTGTACACGTTGATGGCTTTATTGCATACGCTTGTTACATGCGCATTAAAGGTGAGTTTTTCGTCTATTATTACACCCAGCATTTTAATTTGCTTGGACATGCCAACGTCGACCCCGCCCATGCGCAAGTGTGGTGTGTCGAACTTTAGCTTGCGAGTAATCACCATAGCACTGGTCTTATGGGGCGCAAATTTTAGCTTATTTTCGACACCCCACACCCGCACCAGTTCGAGAGCGGCGTTGGCCTGCCCCTGCACCTGTTGTGCTGTGTGGCCATCAAACACCATGACGACGTCGTCAGCGAACGCCTGCACATAGTGACCTTCAGTTTGGAGAGCGTTCAATAAAGGGTCCAGGAGAATGTTCCACAGGATAGGCCCTCCTATGGAGCCCTGGACGCAGCCTTTGTTTGTTGCCTTGGTGAATGTCGGCTCATAGTACCTTACCGTCACTTTCCGCTGGGCAAGGTAGCTGTCTATTACCTTCCTTATGTTAAGGGGGCACTTCCCTCTTGCCAGTTGGACTCTTATCGCTGGCCACCAAGCGCTGTCGAAGGCGCCCTCTATATCCAATGATACGATGGTTAGGATCTTTTTCTCATCTAATTTCGCGTTTATATGTTGCATTAGTTTATAGAGGGCGTCTTCGCAGCTCCTTTGGGGCATGAATCCAAACTGGTTCGAGTTCAAGGTAGACAGCATATGGTGTTTGAGTCTAGCGACTAGCATTTTTTCGTAAACCTTGCCGAGTATCGGTAGAAGTCCGATTGGACGGTACGACTTGGGGGTGTTGTACGACTCTTTCCCTGGTTTCCTCAGCACTATTACTGTCGCTTCTTTCCATACTAATGGGAAATAATGCAGCTCGAGGCATTTATTAAGTACTCCCAGGAAAAGTTCGAGATCACACTTGATGGCGTGGCTGCATATGTCGGCCGTGAAACCGTCGGCCCCGGGCGCTTTTTTGGGATTTAGGGTATTCAGTGCGTTGAGTAGTTCGACTGTTGTGAATGGAGGATCGAGCTGTTCATCGGATGTTTGTTGATTTACAACTGATGCTAGGTTCCTCATTTCCCTATGCGTCCGGTCGTCATTCTCCTCAAGGTCTTCGGGGTAGAATGTTCTCGCCAGCAGTTCCACGGAGCCTCTTGCATCGTGGATGATGCCGCCTTCCTCCAGGGGCACGTCTTCCTCCCTCTTCGCCGTTCTCCCTATTACTCGGTAGATGCCTTCCCACAAGTTTTCTCTATCTTGCTTATTGCAGAACTCTTTCCAGCTTGAGATCTGGGCCTCCTTTGCCTTCGCGTCATATTCGTTCCTGGCTTCTATGTAAGCGTCCACGACTCCTTGTCTCCGTATCGGTGCGGCGTTCCTGATTCTGCGTTTCCTAGTGGTGACTTCTTTTTTCAACCTAGCGAGTTCCTCTGACCACCAGGGTAGGGTAAGTGTCTCTGTATTTTTCTTTAAAGGTATGGCGGTGTTGCATGATTCGGCGATGGTTTTGTTATAGACTTCTATGGTTTTTTCCAACGTTTCTACGGTAGTTAAGGTGCGAATTTTGTCTATGTGTAAGTTGTGATCTGTTTTTAATTGTGTGAATTTCTCATGAAATGCATCCCAATTTGCTTTTTTGGTGTTATATTTCCTGGTCGTTCTTTTGACACTTACCCCGATCGATTTTTTGAGTTTAATACTGAAGCTGATTCCGTTGTGGTCGGCACTCGTAAGGTTCGTAATGACTTTCCAGTCCTCCACTAGGTCCAGCATATTGTTACGTCGATCGAATTGCGAGACCTACTATAATCTTCTCGAAAGTTCCACAAGGTTCTCGACAATTCTACTAAAGATCGGTCAGGAAATTTCTAGAAAATTCTACCCTGTTCTAGATGTTTCGAGATGGTTCTGGAATGTTCCAGAAGGTATGGGACTATGTCGAAGTCTATGGATGCTTCCAGAACATTCGACCACCTTCTAGAAACATCTAGTGGGTCCGGCCGGGGTATAAAAAGGGCGTCGATCACCAACCTGAGTCAGTCTGGTTTTGACTACGATCGAGGCGACTCGAAGTGAACAAGCGATCTCTAAGTGACTTTTACGTGTGATTAAGGGTGTGTATAAGTGTTTAAGTGTTGAGTAGTGTTGTGTTTATTTTAGTTTGTGATTCGTGTGTGATTAAAGTTTATTTGGTTTTAATTGGTGTTAATTAATTTATCCCAATACCCAGCTCGTAACATTTGGTGTCAGAAGTGAGGGATAAAATGCCGATTTTACCAAAGGACGACACGGACGGTATTCGTACCAGGAGTCAGCGCCAGCAAGACATGGACCAGAGGCGGTTTGGAGGTTCCCCGATACAGACGCCGGGTGGTGCTCAGCCTACGACGGAACCAGCCGCTGGTCCATCTGCAGTCTCTTCAGCACCAGCGGGTCCAGACCTGTCTGCGCTTATGGCGCTTCTGCAGGAGCAGGCTCGCCGCCAGGAGGAGCAGGCTCGACGCCTGGAAGAGCAGCTACAAAAGGACAAGGAGGAGCAAGCCCGCCGCCAGGAGGAGCAAGCCCGCCGCCAGGAGGAGCAAGCCCGCCGCCAGGAGGAGCAGGCTCGCCGCCTGGAAGAACAGCTACAAAAGGATAAGGAGGAGCAGG
Source organism: Agrotis clavis (assembly GCA_954870645.1). NCBI lineage: Eukaryota > Metazoa > Arthropoda > Insecta > Lepidoptera > Noctuidae > Agrotis > Agrotis clavis. Next base: position 12,773,490 of record OX940947.1, read on the forward strand.
CCCGCCGCCAGGAGGAGCAAGCCCGCCGCCAGGAGGAGCAAGCCCGCCGCCAGGAGGAGCAGGCTCGCCGCCTGGAAGAACAGCTACAAAAGGATAAGGAGGAGCAGGCCCGCCGCCAGGAGGAACAGTCTCGCCGCCTGGAAGAACAGCTACAAAAGGATAAGGAGGAGCAGGCCCGCCGCCAAGAAGAGCAGATGTTCCTGATAAAAGACCTGCACTCGACATTTGGCAAGGAGCTCAAAGTGGTTAAAGAGCAAGTCAATCAGCACGAGAACCGCATCTCTGAAGCTGAGGTCCAAATTGCCGGGGTGAAAAAGGCTTTGGCTGAACTTCGGTCTGGAGACGGGGTTGTGTGTCCAGTGATTGCTGCACCTTCGGCACGAGGGTTTAAGGTGCCACCATTCGACGGAACATCTTCATGGTCGGCATACAGGATGCAGTTTGAGGCCGTTATGAAGGCGAATGGGTGGACGAAAGAGCAAGCAATGACCGCGCTCACCTTAGGCCTACGAGACCAGGCCCTGACCGTACTTGAGGCTCTTGGCAAGGATGTGACTTACGATCAGCTGCTGGAAGCGTTGGAATCCAGGTACGGCGACGCGCACTTGGAGCACGTATTTCGCGCTAAGCTAAAGGATCGTGTTCAACGTAGTGCTGAGGGCCTACAGCAGTGGGCCCTGGAAATTGAAAAAATGGTCCGAAAGGCATACCAGTCTGCTCCTGCCCTGATCAATGGTAATCTCGTACAGGCATTCGTCGACGGAATACGTGACTTGGAAGTCAGAGCCGCCGTAAGACTTGGGCATCACGAAACATTAAAGGACGCCTTGGCTCATGCGTTGGAAGTAGAAGCAGTGAGGCAAGATCATCGCACGCATCGCGTCAGAGAAGTTGTGGAATCACCTGTACGCGACCGACCACAAGGGTACAGTCCCAGGTGCTATACTTGTGGGGAAAAAGGTCATCTTCGGTCCAGCTGTCCCAAGCGAAATACACCAAGGGAAGATCAATCCCAGCAGGGAAGAGGGACCGATAAGACTGCCCATTGGATACGCTGACAGGAATGAGGTGGTTCGCAACGTTAGACCTGAAAAGCGGCTACTGGCAAGTGGAAATAGACCCTAAAGACAAGGAGAAAACTGCATTTTCCACAGGAAAGGGCCTATGGCAGTTTAAAGTCATGCCATTTGGATTGTGCAATGCCCCTGCGACATTTGAAAGGTTGATGGAGCAAGTACTTGCTGGATTGATCGGAGACGCATGTCTTGTCTATTTGGATGACATCATCATCGTGGGCCGAACATTTGAAGATCACCTTCAAAACCTAATTAAAGTGCTGTCGAAAATCCGGACGGCAAATCTTAAGTTAAGCCCGGAAAAGTGTTCATTTTTCAGGAGACAAGTGAACTTTTTAGGACACATAGTTTCGGAGGAAGGTGTTCAGACAGACCCGGAGAAAATCGTCGCCGTCAAGGAATGGCCAGTTCCGAAAGACAAGACGGAGGTCAGAGCATTTTTAGGTTTATGCTCCTACTATCGACGGTTTGTCAAGAATTTTGCTGACATTGCAAAACCCCTACACAAACTTACTGAGGAGAAGCAACAATTCTGTTGGGACGAGAACTGTGACATCGCATTCCAGGAATTAAAGAGACGTCTGTGCAATTCACCCATTCTTGACTATCCTGACACTGAAAATGACTTCATAGTTGACACAGACGCAAGTAATACTGGAATTGGTGGCGTGTTGTCTCAACGGAAAGGAAATCAGGAAGTTGTTATAGCTTACTACAGCAAATCTCTATCGAAACCGGAAAGAAATTACTGCGTTACGAGAAGGGAATTACTTGCCGTAGTAAAGACTTTGCAGCACTTCAGTAAGTATCTGCTGGGACGAAAATTCTTATTGCGAACGGACCATGCCGCATTAAAGTGGCTATTGCAATTCAAGAATCCAGAGGGACAGATGGCGAGGTGGATTGAGCTACTACAAGAGTTCGACTTCGTAACTGAACATCGCAGTGGGAGGGCACATGGTAACGCAGATGCACTGTCTAGAAGACCTTGCCCTGAAGACTGTAAGCACTGCAACAGGCAAGAGGCCAAGGAGGTTGTGCCTGTAAGAATGCTAAGAACGGATATCAGTAACGAATGGAAGGAAACCTTACAGCATGCTCAGCAAAATGACGCAGACATTAAACCAATTTTTGACTGGATTAAAGCTGGTGCTCCTAAACCCAAGTGGAGTGATGTAGCTGCGATGAGTTCCATCACTAAGAGTTATTGGGCGCAATGGAAAAGCTTGGTTATCCAGGAAGGAGTCTTGTGCCGTAAATGGGAAAACGCTCGAGGAGACCACTGTCACTTACAAATGGTTGTCCCCAAAGCCAAAGTACCGGATGTGTTGCGGCTCTACCACGACGGATGTTCAGGTGGACATATGGGTGTAAAAAGGACCCTACTGAAAATACGTGAGCGATTTTACTGGATCCATTGTCGTGAAGATGTGGAGGACTGGTGTCGGAAATGTACCAGTTGTGCGGCTGTGAAGGGACCCCAGACACGCAGCAGAGGTGCTTTGCAGATATACAACGTTGGAGCCCCGTGGGAACGGATAGCACTAGACGTGGCAGGACCATTTCCAGAAAGTGAAAACGGTAACAAGTATTTCATGGTTGTCATGGATTACTTCACAAAGTGGCCAGAAGTCTTCGCCATTCCTAACCAGGAAGCTACAACAGTCGCAGATAAATTGGTTCAGGAGGTCTTCTGTCGTTTTGGAGTACCCTTGGAAATACACAGCGACCAAGGAAGGAATTTTGAATCACAAGTATTCCAGGAGACTTGTCGGCTGATGGGTACTCACAAAACTAGAACGACTTCCTACCATCCACAATCTGATGGAATGGTGGAGCGTTTCAACCAAACGTTGGAGAGATATCTGGCAAAGGTTGTGGATAGCAGGCAAAGAGATTGGGATAAGCACATACAGCCATTTCTTCTGTCATACCGTAGTGCAGTTCACGAAAGTACAGCTGTGACACCAGCCTTCGCGAACTTTGGAAGGGAATTACGGTTGCCTGCTGATTTGATCACCGGAACCCCTCCTGATGTTCCACGCAGTGTAACTGATTATGCAAATGACTTGCGTAACAAGTTGAATGATGTGTATGAGCATATCAGACAATCCGGCCAACAAATGTCTGAGAAGATGAAGACCCGATACGACCGGAAGACAAACAATGGAGGTTTCGACGAGGGGTCACTTGTGTGGTTACATAACCCAGTGCGTAGCAAAGGGAAGTCTCCTAAATTACAAGCAAAATGGGAAGGACCATACCGAGTCGTGACCAGGATTAACGACGTCACCTACCGGATACAAAAGGGTCTACGTGGCGCGCCCAAGATTGTCCATGTTGACCGTTTGGCGCGATATAACGGGACTAACGATGCTCGGGACGAGCATGTCTAAGGAGGGGGCAGTGTTACGTCGATCGAATTGCGAGACCTACTATAATCTTCTCGAAAGTTCCACAAGGTTCTCGACAATTCTACTAAAGATCGGTCAGGAAATTTCTAGAAAATTCTACCCTGTTCTAGATGTTTCGAGATGGTTCTGGAATGTTCCAGAAGGTATGGGACTATGTCGAAGTCTATGGATGCTTCCAGAACATTCGACCACCTTCTAGAAACATCTAGTGGGTCCGGCCGGGGTATAAAAAGGGCGTCGATCACCAACCTGAGTCAGTCTGGTTTTGACTACGATCGAGGCGACTCGAAGTGAACAAGCGATCTCTAAGTGACTTTTACGTGTGATTAAGGGTGTGTATAAGTGTTTAAGTGTTGAGTAGTGTTAAGTGTTTATTTTAGTTTGTGATTCGTGTGTGATTAAAGTTTATTTGGTTTTAATTGGTGTTAATTAATTTATCCCAATACCCAGCTCGTAACAATATCAAGAGTGCAGGCCGACACGTCAACGAAGCTGGAGTAGCGCTTCCCGCCTCGAATAGTATCGAAGGTTGGGTTGTTTCCTGTATTAAGTATATGCAGGCCCAGCTCGTGAAGCGTTCCTGCCGTGTCATCCCCTCTGTGGTCGATTACTGGACTACCCCACCAGGTACTTTTAGCATTTGTATCGCCTCCAATTATAAGCCTCCGTCTGATGGTGTTGACGATTGTTCTGAGTTGGTTCAAGTAGGGGTCAATGGGCTTGTCCGGTTCGAAGTAGTATGATACGAGGGTCAGTTCCCAATGTTTGGTGCTAACGCTCACCACAACGATGTTATCTGTGGTGAGCATCGGGTGTTGAGTGACATCTAAGCTGGGGTCAAAGACCGCAATAGCAGCTTTGACCGTGCCTCCGTTGGTATTTTGGAATATTCTAACCCCTCTGTATGACCTCATACTACTTGATCCGCCCACATATGGCTCTTGCACCAACGCTATTGCAGCTTTCATTTGCGTGGCTTCTATCATCAGTTCTTCGGTGGCCAGCTTTTTTCTTTGGAGGTTACTTTGGAGAATCTTATAGTTGTGCCTCTCATCCTGGGTGCCCTTAGCAATAAGCAACCGACATGCGTGCTATTGCCTCTCGCTTTCTGCGTATTGGGCATTCCGGGTTAAGCGCATCGTGATCGTTTCTGTCCAGGTCGGCTGCGGTGCAGTTTCTGCATGTGGGCCCTCGTCCTACAATCCGCTCTGGGCATTGCGCCCTGAGGTGAGGTCCCCCACAATGGCTGCAGAGGTCTACTTCGCCCACGCAGTACTTTTTACTGTGTCCGTAGCCTAGACATCTCGAGCATTGGACCAACGGCGATTGGTCAAATACCCGGATGCGCTGGAGGTCGATGTATACCGCGCCGGTGTCCATTGCCCTTCTCCAGATGACTGGCGAGACGCACAAGATGACATGGTTCGTGTGGGGGTTTCGGGCTTTCCTCTTGTATTTTATGGCGACCCTGATTTCGTCCTCCCCAATGTCGTGAAATAGACTCTGGTTTTGTCTTCTGAAGGCCATGAGGATCTCCTCGTCCGTATTCACTGAGAGGACGTCCGCAAGTCTCAGGAGTGGGTCCCGGTTTTTAACCTCCTCCACGATTAGGTTTTTTCCCGATTTTTCAAGCCTTTGTTTGACCTTTTCTCTATCTTCCTCTGTTTGGCAACTCATAATCACCTTCCGGTCTTTTCCCTTGCGGGTCCTCTCCACCCTGATCCAGCCCTCCTTTGCGTTGACTGCCTCCCGGACTTTGGTGAGCACTTGGTCTCCGGTGTCATTTTCGTCTTTTGACGTTACTACCACTGAGTGCAGTGCGCTCTGTTGGGGCTGGTGCAGGGTGGATCCAGCCGCTGTTGTTTCCGCGTAGGTCCTTGTTGCATTGGAGGTCTTTTGTTCTATCTTGTCCTTCAGTTCATCGATTTTTCTCCCATTTTCGATGAGTAGCCGGCTCTGTTCTCTCAGCTGCTCTATTATATACGTGTTTTCCTCAGGTGCTTCCTTCTGGGCCGTTGTTTCGGGTGATGCTTGTGTAACCTCCGGTGATGAGGCTGCCCCGTTCTTCCTGAGCTGTTTAATCTCGGCCTCTGCGTCCTTGATAATCTGGAATAATTTGTCCACCGCCTCTAGGACGTTTGTTTTTATATCCGTCCTTGTATTGCGTGAGTAGGTGATATTATTTTTCGCTTTTAGGTGGTTGTGTTTAGCTTCTGCCATGCGTGTCGAAAATACCAATCTCGGCTTCATCTGGACCTCCATCTTGCTGGTAGTTGGGGTCAGCGCGTGTGGTGCAGATGTGGCGGCTTCAAGCGTTTCGATGCTGCGTCTGACATTTGTCTTCAGTGTCTGGGTCTTAGGCGGTGAACTTTTGGAAGGAAGCATTTGCGCCCTGGGAGGAGACTTTTGCTTCTCCTGATCCTCTGCGGGTTTCGCTGGTGTTCGAGCAAGCATTGTCGGAGAAATGCGTCAATGAGGGCTATATAGGTTTGTCCGCTGCTTGCACACAGTGTAAAGATATGTGCAAGAAATATAACAACAACTAGTAAAACAAAACAAAACAAAAAATAACAAAGACAAATAATATAAAAAATAAGATAGCGCAAGAAAACTTGGCGGTAATTGCTCTCCCGCGGTCGTAAAAAGAAACAAGTTCGGCTCAATAAAGCCTGCGTGAGACACTGTGCACTTAACTCTTAATTTGGTACAGTTAAGTATACTCAACATAACATTTGAAAAAATCTAGATGTCAAATTTTCTTCCGTGGTTTCAAATTTTATAGGCTAGGAATACTTCAATGATAGTTAATTATAGTAGGAAAAAGTTTCTACCGGCCTGTCAATATTTTACTTGACAATAGAGAACCAGAAAAGACAACGAGACAACGTCATCTGTGACCCATAAAGGTAAATATTTATTTTGTTGGGTTTTTGGTCTAGTTTTGGTACATATATTGCTTATTTCTATTTATTTATTGTGTAATCAATACATTAAAAATATTAGAAATCCATTTTTCACCTGAATAAGAACACGAGGAGTCAGTGAACTTGATTGTTAAGTATACTCAACAAAATTCGATGGTGAGTAATCTTGTTATGTAGAGTATACTCAACAAGTCTGCATGGTGAGACTTATTGAAATGACAGTTCTAGCACTTTTTCAAATGAAATGATGCATTATCAGTCAGGTAAGTGATTCTCCTCTACAATTTACACAAATCTTGGCTTTTGCGCCACTACCAACATGTACTACAGCTACTAGCAAATCGTCGGAGACAGAAGGCTGTGTTCTGTCTCCACTCCACTCCACTTAACCTGATCCAGATAACCCCTGTACCCAAGAAAAAAATGTAATCAAGTTTAAATGGTCTCATGGAAGTTTTTTTGTATATCTGCAAAGCACCTCTGCTGCGTGTCTGGGGTCCCTTCACAGCCGCACAACTGGTACATTTCCGACACCAGTCCTCCACATCTTCACGACAATGGATCCAGTAAAATCGCTCACGTATTTTCAGTAGGGTCCTTTTTACACCCATATGTCCACCTGAACATCCGTCGTGGTAGAGCCGCAACACATCCGGTACTTTGGCTTTGGGGACAACCATTTGTAAGTGACAGTGGTCTCCTCGAGCGTTTTCCCATTTACGGCACAAGACTCCTTCCTGGATAACCAAGCTTTTCCATTGCGCCCAATAACTCTTAGTGATGGAACTCATCGCAGCTACATCACTCCACTTGGGTTTAGGAGCACCAGCTTTAATCCAGTCAAAAATTGGTTTAATGTCTGCGTCATTTTGCTGAGCATGCTGTAAGGTTTCCTTCCATTCGTTACTGATATCCGTTCTTAGCATTCTTACAGGCACAACCTCCTTGGCCTCTTGCCTGTTGCAGTGCTTACAGTCTTCAGGGCAAGGTCTTCTAGACAGTGCATCTGCGTTACCATGTGCCCTCCCACTGCGATGTTCAGTTACGAAGTCGAACTCTTGTAGTAGCTCAATCCACCTCGCCATCTGTCCCTCTGGATTCTTGAATTGCAATAGCCACTTTAATGCGGCATGGTCCGTTCGCAATAAGAATTTTCGTCCCAGCAGATACTTACTGAAGTGCTGCAAAGTTGGTTA
>OX940917.1:0-2500 GCA_954870645.1 Agrotis clavis
GTCTAGAGCTCTCCCACTTCCCGAAACCCTGGAAAGCCGCAACGGTGATCATGCTCCGTAAACCAGGAAAGGACGACTACACCCTCCCCAAGTCATATAGACCAATCGGGCTCCTTTCTATATTAGGAAAAATTTTGGAAAAAATGCTAGTTAGGCGCATCAGGTGGCACGTGTTGCCTAAATTAAATCCAAGGCAGTACGGTTTTGTGCCGCAGCGTAGCACGGAGGACTCCCTCTACGACATGGTCCAGCATATCAGGGGTAACCTCGCTGCAAAGCGGATTACTACCCTGATATCATTGGACATAGAGGGGGCCTTCGACAACGCATGGTGGCCCAAGATCGTCTGCCAACTAAAAGCAAAGGAGTGCCCTGTCAATCTGCGGAGGCTTGTCAGCAGCTATTTGAGCGACAGGACGGTGACGGTGAGGTATGCGGGGGAAGAATTCAGTAAGGGAACGAACAAGGGTTGCGTCCAAGGTTCCATTGGCGGACCAATGTTTTGGAATGTAATTCTAGACCCCCTGCTCGACGAACTCACCGCTGCTGGCTTTCACTGTCAGGCCTTCGCGGATGACATAGTGCTCATCATCGACGGCAACACGGGCCTAGAGGTCGAGAGCAAGGCTAATGCCGCCCTCGCCCTCGTGCACGGCTGGGGTGTGTCGAACAAGCTAAACTTCGCACCGCACAAATCTTTGGCCATGACCCTGACGAGGAAGCTAAAGTTCGACACGCCCAGGCTGTGCATGGGGGGAGTTGATATTAAGATGGTAGACGAAATTAAAGTACTAGGGATTATCATAGATAATAAACTCACCTTTAATCAACATATATCCTACATAACCAAGAAAGCCATAAACATCTACAAAGGCATAAGCAGAGCGGCGAGAGCTACCTGGGGACTAAATCCAGAAATCATAAGAACAATTTATATAGCAGTCATTGAGCCCATAATTTTGTACGCGGCAAGCGTTTGGGCCAACCAAGCTGGAAAAATAGTCTCCAGGAAAGCTCTCAACGTCGTGCAACGCGGATTCGCGCAGAAAATTATTAAAAGCAATAGAACGGTCTCCCTCAATGCCGCTTTAGTATTGTCGGGGCTGCTTCCGCTGGATCTCCGGATCCAAGAAGCATCCCAGCTTTATGAGGCCAAGCGAGGGAAACCCCAGGCAATACTGGGCGGCAGAAAGGTCGAGCTGCGCGCATCCGTCATAAACAACACCCACCCCAGCAAAATCCTGAATTCAAAATTTACTTGTTTAGACAACGCGGAAGAGGATAGCAATCTGGCAGAAGGCTTGGTAAGAATTTACACGGATGGGAGTAAACTGGAGGGGAAAGTCGGAGCCGCCCTAACCTGTTGGGAAGGGTCGACAGAGACAAGTACCCGGAAGTTCAAGCTCGAACCATTCTGTACGGTCTTCCAAGCCGAGTTGTATGCTATCCTCCAAGCGACCGAAATTATCATTGGCAATGGCTATAGGGAAACCGCAGTACTTAGTGACTCGAGGTCCGCTTTACAGTCGATAGTTGATCCAGACTCATCGAACCAAATCACAAAGGCGATCCAGGGTAACCTACAATTCCTCAGAGACAACCACCAACTCGTCTCACTTTATTGGATTAGGGCCCACGTCGGAGTGATGGGGAACGAGAGAGCGGATCAGCTGGCGAAGGAAGCGGCCCTCGGGTTGAAAACTAAGTCGGACTATGACTGCAGTCCTATCTCGTTTGTTAAACGCCATATACGGGCTTTAACGATCGAGGCCTGGGACTGCAGGTATAGATCCGAACCCACAGCGGGGGTCACCAAGACCTTCTTCCCTAGCGGGGTGGAGGCGTACGGCACGGTGCGGAAGATGGTAATCGACCGACTAACCTCTCAGATACTGACCGGGCACGGCGGGTTCTCTGCATACCTGTATAGGTTCAAGTGCAAGGATAGCCCGTCGTGCGTTTGCGATCCGGCAGAGAGCGAGGACATCTTCCACATCGTGCTGGACTGCCCGTTGCACGGCGTCGATAGGTACACTCTGCAGCAAACACTCGACACAAAATTGAATAAAGAAAACCTGGGCGCAATAATGCGAAATAAAAAAGAAAGAGAGAGACTTATTGAATTTGCTAAAAAAGTAGCGTCAATCGTAATTAAAAGAAACAAGACGGACACAACATAGATCCAGCAGGAACCTAAATAGGTACCAGAATTAGAAGGAATATTTTTGGAAAATCCTAATACAGTAAATATAAACTAGAAAATGATAGAAAATTAAGTAAGACTTAAAGTATATAATAAGGAATTCAGAATGTAAAAGCCAAAATGTTAAGATTTAGAAATAAGCAACATTGTAATATATATAATCAGTAATTATAATATAAATGTAAAAACCTAACTTGTAAAGTATTAATAGAGAGAAGTAAAATTGTAATATATATAATAAGTTATTAAACAAATGTAAGATAAAAACAATAAGAAAAACTGTATTAGAAATAAGGA